>JAVSBS010013002.1:0-16033 GCA_033124195.1 Coracias cyanogaster | reverse complement strand
GGGGTGTTGAGCCTGGAGAAAAGGAGGCTCAGGGGAGACCTTCTGGCTCTGCACAACTCCCTGACAGGAGGTTGGAACCAGGTGGGGTCGGGCTCTTCTGCCAAGGAACAAGCGATAGGACAAGAGGAAATGGCCTCAAGTTTCACCGGGGGGTTTAGGTTGGAGATGAGGAACAATTTGTTCCTGGCAAGAGTTTTCAAGGCCTGGCCCAGGCTGCCCAGGGCAGTGGTGGAGTCCCCATCCCTGGAGGGGTTTCAAAGCCATGATCTTGTGGTGCTGAGGGCCAGGGGTTAGTGGTGCCCTGGCAGTGCTGGGGGAACAGTTGGACTCAGTGATCTGAAAGGTCTTTTCCAACCAGAACAATTCTACGATCCTATGACTGTATTCTGTGGCTCCATGCTTTACAGACTGTACATCCTCTCCATGCCACCCCTCTGCTGCTCTTGAAGGAGCACCCAGAAAGCCCCATTACCTTGTTCCTATGCCTTGGCCATTGGTCCCAACGAGGGCAAAGAGCGATCGAAAACCTTCTGGAGTGAACCACTGCAGAAGGGAGATGAGAAAGCAGCTGAGCCCAGGCCAGCCTGCAGCAGCACCCCGCTCTGCAAGCACCTCAAATCCCACAGGAAGCTTTGGGGGAAGCAAGGAACAGGTAGAGTCCCAGGGGAAGCCCTGGCCTTCAGGGCAGACATGACTCAGGGGGCCTGGCACCAAACACTGGGTCCCACCATGCTCCTGGGCTAGTTGGGAGGCAGCTCAACTCACCCTGCTGAGATGTTCATCGTAAAGGGCTTCGGTGAAGAGCAACCGCAGCAGTTCCAGCTGGCCCTGGCAGGACATGGCAACACCATCAGGGTGGGGAGACATCTCTGGGCGTCAGACCCAGGTTGACGGCCAAGCCCAGCACGGGCTAGAAGGCTCAGGAGTCAGGCTCCTCATCCTTCCCTGCAAGGCTGGAGACTGCTGCCCTCACAGCAGCAAAAGCCACCCACTCAGCAGCTAAATATCACCCCATCTCAGCCCACAGCAGAAGCATCTCCACCACAGCAACAAGCAGCGTGTCCCAGAGAAGCACCACAAGCCCCAAGCCCTCTAAGCAAACCATTTCCTCTTGTCAAGTCAGCCAGCCCCTAACAGGGGGCTTTGTGTCCCCACTTTGAGCTCAGGATTTCCAGTACCTCCCATCCCAGCTCTAACGGGGCCTCTGCACCTGCGGGCTCACAGACACAGGCAGGGATAGGGCAGGTTCAGGGATTCAACACATCCAAGCGCCACCAGGCTCCTACCTTAAACTTGTCCCCCAGCAGCTTGTGCACAATCTCCTCTTCTTCGTTTGCTGTCTTGCTGCAGAACTGGGAGAAGGCCTTGATCCACCACTCCTTGTCTTTAGCCTGACAAAGGAATCAAGCAAAGGCGTTGCACCAACACCACCTCCCCACCCGGCCAGGAGACAGAGAGGAGAGGACAAGCCCCGCTGAGCTTCACGGTGTCCAGCCTGCTATCAAGAACCACCAGAAGCAGTTGCATGGTTTATTGTCAGAATAAACGCTGGGAAAACCAGGCCAAAGGAACAGAGCCAAAGGAAAGGTTCAGCTCTATTTTGGTACAGGGGAAAAAAAAGACCTGCTTGGCTCAGGATGTAAGAACCTCCTTTGCTGCCTGTTTCCATGACCAGGAACCTCTAAGCGTTGAAATCTGCTCCAGCAGGACCCTGCCAATCACCAGTTCTTGGGGGTAACAGCCACAGCAGTGCAAGGAAACCACACGCCAGTAGCTGTGGCTCCAAACCACAGACGTACCTGTTTGACAGTGGCGACCATCCGGGCCATCAGCATGATGCTGGATGTCTCCGGTGGATAATGCATGTTTCTAGAGGATAGGAATGAAGAAAAGAGATGAGCAGATCAGTGTCGGCATGGGAATAAAAAGCTGGAGGGAGGCAGAGGCAGCTGTCACCCATGTGGTCAGGCCCGTGCTCATCTGTCACACCAAAGTACCCAGCGCAGCATCTCTGCGTGAGGATCCAGTGCCACGAGGGGCGAGGAGACACCCGCACCCACCTTCCTGCTCTAACCATACAAATAATCCCCCACCACCCCGTTAAACCAGAGCCTGGGTCCCATGCAAAGCCCAGGGCCGCAGCGAGAGCCGGGCTTTGTGACGAGCTTTGGGTCAGGAATGTCACTTCTCCCCTCTGTGCCCGTTCTGTCACCTGCGAGAAGGGACAGCAATTGCTGTACCCACAGAGGTGCTACAAGGAGCATCTCCCAGGTCCTGGAGATCTGCAGGAGCGCTATAAAATGGCAGGAGCAAGGGATGTGCAGCTCAGTGCTTCGCAGCCCTTCACTGGGAGGAAAATAAGAACTGCTCAGCCCTGCGTCCAAACCCTTGCGCTGCCAACACCAATCCTCCTGCTGCCCAACCAGCAGGTAGAGCTGGGCAGCACCCCGCGACCACCCCATGCAGGGATGCAAAGCAAGGACAGTCCTCAGCCCTGGTCCCAGGCAGCGTCACCCAACCCTGAAGAGCCACTTCCTCCGCTCACGGAGCAACAGGCAGGTCCGTCCCCTACCTCCATGCCTCCTGCAGCTTGTTGAGAGGGTGCGTGGGGTCATCACGGGACGGGCCAAGGCAGAGGACCTGGTGGTACTGCTCCAAAGCGGCCTGCCTGCATTCAGCGCTGCAGTACGTCACCTAGAGCGAGGGACACAGCGCCCGGCGTTGGCTACGGCAGCAGGAAAAGGGGGTCCTAGGCCAAGCTGTGCCCCTTCCCTGACCATCTGAGACCCAGCTCTTTAGCCACGGCGATGGAAAAGGGAAAGGCAGACACTTCGGGGCAGCACAAGTGCCTGGTAAAGGAGTCGGTGACCCCAACGAGACCACGGTCCCTCCCGGCAGCCCCATACCTGGCACCGGGGACACTGCTGGTGCAGGTCCTTGCGGATGCTGCACTGCTCCGGGTGAGGCAGGACCAAGGAGCTCTTCCCCAGCAGCCGCTGAGCGTTCTCCTCCGCCGTCTCCAAAGCCCGCAGGCAGTGATCGCAGGCTGCGGGGAGACAAGACGGATGGACACCACAGTCAGAAGAGGGATCAGGGCCCAGGACAAGGCTGTGCGACTGGTACCAACGCCACCTCCAAGCTGGAGGCACCAGTCTCTTCCCACTCCCTCCATAAAAAAGAGCATTTATCCTGAAATTTAAGCCCCCTCCCAAGCCCTCATCTGCTGCCCTGTAAGGCCAGGAGGTGTTTTAAGGACCCTAGGATGTCCCCACATCGCTGACCTGCAATGGAGCTCAGCAGACAACAGGGCCTAGATCAGACAAAAAAAGTTCAAAATCCTGCTTTCAAAACCCTCAATTTCTGTTCTGGTGCCTCCAAAGAACGCTGGCACCTTTGCGGACCGTACCCTGACGCGCTGTGGTTGGGATTAGCACCCAGACTACTCAAAAATCAGGGTTCCCACACAGACGGTGCCCGATGGTGGCACATGGCTCCAGGGCTGATGGAAGCCACCATGCCTCAAAGGACCCCAACGTGCCAACAGTTGAGCGCAGCGGTGGACAGGGCAGCAGGGCCACCTTCCCGGACAGACCCAAACCTTCTCCTTCCCAAGCAGGCATCTATCTCCTGAGGGAGCCGGCGGTCACCTCGCCGGGGACGTGCCACCACCGCTCACCTCGGTAGTTGTACAGGGCGTTCCAGAGGAACTGGGACGACACCACCGGCCTCTCCACGAAGACGGTTTCTCCTTTGCGGATGTTCTTGGTGGCGAACAAGCCTTTCCCCTGCCGAGGGACAGCCGTGGGTCAAGGCACGTAACCCCCTCCAGCCCAGCCTGAGGGGAGGCTGCCGGGTTTTCACCCTCTTTTCCCCGCCCGCCTCCAAAACTCTCGCCGCAGCGTAAGGGAAGGGAGGGACCCCCGCGGAGGGAGTAGCGGGCTCACCTTGGCGTTGCTGATGAACCGAGCCTCCGCCGCAGCCCCGGCCCCGGTGCCCGCCACGGCGCCGTACACGTCCCTCGCCGCGGCGGCCATCTTCGGGCGGCGACTTTCCCCGCTCTGACCCGCCGGGGGCGGGCAGCGCCTCTGCCTCTTCCTTTTCCTTTTCCTTTTCCTCCTCCTCGTCCTCCTCTTCCTCCACCTCGCTCTCCTCCTCTGCCCTCTTCACCCACGGCCCCGCAGGAAGATGGCTGCCAGCCCCTCCTCGGGGGTCCGCGCCCGCCATCACCCCCCTCAGCCCCGGGCCGCCATCTTAGCCCTCCCCTCAAGCCCACCGCCAGCCTCCAAAAGCACGGCTAAACAAGCCACGAAACGGGGCTGGGGCGCTTCCACAGCCACGAAATAAAATAGCCACACAGGAGTTTTGCTGCCTCTCCTGTATATTTTTTTTTCTTATTGCCTTGATATCCCTGTTGGGCGGGAACGCAAGGTACCCCCCTCACAGGGCGAAGAGGCATCGGTGGCTGTCCCTGCACACCCAGAACTGGCCTGGATTTCCCCCAGAAAAACCTGCTAAGGTGGCCCCTGTGCCCTCGCTACCTCCTTCTAGGCTGCCTGCAAACACGTAAAATCCACCAAAACGCGGTTTTAGTTGAATTTATTAATTCACGCCAGTGCTGCTAGCACCCGTTGGGACTCGCTCCAGCTCTTCATAAACCATGAGGCTGCAGCAGGTTTGGCAATATGGGATAATTCCGTATTCGGGGAGTTTTGGTGTCACTAGATGTCACTGTCGGCTCGTGGTGGGGACACGACACCAGGTGGGAACGCTGCATGGCCAGATGGATCCTGCCACCTCCATGCGCAGGCCCATGAGGAGCATGGCCGCAGAGCAAGACACCTTCCAGGCCACCCAGCCGGTGACAAGGGACAGACAAACTGCCTGGGACACCTTCCCCATGTGTATTTTGGGGTTTGGTCCCAGTGCGGGGCACGGCTCCACCACACATGGCCATTCCAGGGGTCTACAAGGGCTTAGATACAGGTGGAGCGATGCTACCATATGACTCGATGAGGGTGGTGAGACACTGAAACAGGTTGTCCAGGGGTGGTTGTGGATGCTCCATCACTGGAAGTGTTCAGGTTGGATGAGGCTTGGAGCAACCTGGTCTAGTGGGAGGTGTCCCTGCCATGGCAGGGGAGTTGGAACTATGAGAGCTTTAAGGTCCCTTCCAACCCAACCCATTCTGTGAGTCCTATTTCAATTATATCATACTAATAGGAGGAAGACCAGCCATTATTGTAGTAAAGCCTTACATGTCCTGTTTTTCTAAGGTTTCGATGCTAAGTGGTGGGGCATTTCACAGATGGAGCACCAGCTTCAGTCATGGTCCAGCCAGCAACACTTCAAAGTGTCCTCCATGTCTCTGAACAAAGCCTGGTGCCTATAACGTTAATTTGAAGTATTTGGGAAGCTGGGCCAGGATTGTTTCAGCTTCTGTGTTTGCAGAGCATGGGGGGAACCTTCTCCTGGACTTCAGTTTGCTGAAGCATCAGATGCACAGAAGGTTTGGCCACATCCACCTGCAGATGATCTTTGTTCTCCAGGAGCAGCAGCCCAAACCTATGCTAAATGGATGTTACATTTCTTACTAAAAATGTAGTTCTGTGTCTGCAGAAGCTGGCTCGGAGATAATCTGTATTACTTCCTTTCACTCATGACATGGGGTCATCAATTTAAAAAAAAAAACTAATTTTTTTTAGCATTTATGTTGTCCAAAATGGTTTATTAAGAAAAACACCTCAAACTCAAACTTCTGGGAAGGATGAAAATAGGATTAAGGTTTTTTTTTTTGTTAATCATTCAAATTGAAAATTAAAAAGACAGTGTTGGAAATGTGTTTTCCTTCTGGCTTGGGGTTAGGTTTCTTTTGACACTTACAGGTTTTCAGCTGATCTGTTTAAAAGCTGTTCTTGCTCCATTCCAAATGTTCAAGCCCGAGATGAGTGTACTGGTTTCCCAGTAAACGTATGAGTGTGGGGGAAAAAAAAAAAACAACAACCTGCTTTCATATTTGGTATGTCCAGAATGAAAACGTGCAAGAAGAAATCACCCTTTCACGAAGAAAATCACACACACCCTGGTGTGACTTCTGTTGGAAAGCAGATGTTACAGGGGTCTTAGGAGGAGGAAAAGGTGCATTTCTTGTATTCTCTCGCTTGTTTTTTTACTCCATTTCCTCAGAAACAGCAAAACTAATGGAGAACCCATCCCTGTGGAGCAAGTTGTTGAGGCATCACTGCCTCAACATGGAGCTGCCCAACCCTTCCCCCCCACAGCCATCACTTTTTAAAACACTAGATTTTTATTAAGAAGAAAAACAAATAAATAAATGACACTTATTAAGGGAAAAAAAGAAAAAAGTTATTGCTATAAATAACGCCAGAAGGGTAAAGGGATAGAAAGAGATGCAATAAATTATCCTGAGCTGACGGGACGCGGTGCCTGGAGACACGGGCAGACGGAGCAAGGCGAGGTGACAACCTGAGCGCTGACAGGGCCGAGGGCTTAGTCCTGACCCCCAGCGCTCTCCCACCCACCAGAAATCCAGCAGGCGGTTACAGATGTGCTGGTGTGGCTCCAGATGTGCTCGCCCAACACTCCAGCTGCCGTTCCCCGTGGCACCTGGGCACGTAATGAGGAGGGAACAGAGCAGCCGGCGTCTGGGCTGGGATCAGCACATCTGGACAAGGGGCAGGGGGTCATCTGAAGCGCCAGAGGTGTTGGAAAACCACCTTTTTTACAACAGCCCCGGTCCCCGCACCTCGGCCAGCCTGAGCGCAGCAGCTCTCCACACACCTTGGAGAAGTGAGGCAATGCCAGAAGATGGAGGGACCCGCCAGGCTTGGGAAGCCGAAAGAAAGGCACAAATGAACCAAGGCACAGGACAAGAGGAGGCACTTGAGTTCCCGGGGCAGGAGCAGACCCTGGTCATCTCATTGCAAGAGTAACGATGCAGTTTGCGGGTGGGAGCAAAGGGCTTTCCAACTTTCTTTTGTTGTTTTGGTGTCATCTAAGCATCAAACATTCAAGTTAACCAGGAAGAACAATCAGGGTTGGTTGTCCTCCCAGCACAGGTCTCCCTCTAGGAGCACACAGCCACACGCAACGTGTGTTGAAACACCCTTCTGCTCACAGCCCTCAAGAGACACCATCTGATTGTCACCCCAGCCTCTCTGCTGCGGACTTTCTGTGCATCCTGGTGCTTCAAGAGCAAACAGGACATCTCCTGCCTCGCCACAGCCATGGCACCATCCAGTACCATCAGCCGGGTGATGAAGCCCCAGGAATTATGGCACGTGGTACCAAACAGCAGCCAAGCAATATCTAGGGGCTCCTCCCAACCAGCTGCAGTTTGTCCTGTAGTTCCAGCTCTCAGACCGAGAGTGAAAGGTCTCGCTTGAGCCAAAGAAGCGCAGACGTGTCTGCGTCCCCAGCGTCTCCATCCAGCAGACACGGCTCAAGAAACAACAGCGGCGGCTGAATCGCATCAGCTGTTCAAAGCTCAACGTCCACCGTGTCCTCCTCGTGGTCCTTGATGTCCGTCGAGTCGGCGGTGGCCGGCTGTATCACCCCAAACTGTGACAGCTTTGCCGCCTTCTGCTCCATGCTCTGCTTCCTCCATTTGATCCTCCGGTTCTGGAACCAGACTTTCACCTAGCAGGAAAATGGCATCACAGCGTAATCCAAGGTCTCCAGGACCCCCTTTCCAATGGGGGCCGTTGCCATCTGCTTCCGAGGCAGATGTCCCCAGAAAGCAGAGTTCCTTAAAGAGGGGGACATGTCCCTTCTCTGCTCAGGGCACTGAAAGCAGGTGACACTAGAGTGGTGCTGGGAGAAAGGACCAGGGGCGAGGGGATGCAGCTGCACAGAGGAGGCTCTGGTCAGGCAAGTGAAGGAACCACCTCCTGGAGCTGCCTGGAACCACTGAACCACCCCCAGGACTACCAGAAGGCAGGATGAAACCTCCACCTACTCCCTGTCCCTGCTCGTCGTGCTGGTCACACCCACCCCGTCGCCTCCAGAACTGCCCTTCCTTTGCTCTCTCCTTTCCCCAGATGAATTTGGATCCCACCACAGAAGATCAAATGATCCATTCCACAATAAAGCAGCAGCTTGCAGTGGGAGGGGCAGAAACTTGCTGGGAAGAGCAGAAAAAAAATTTAGGTGCAGTGTCGCAAAAGGACACTTGATGCAGAAGACCCTAGTAGCGTAGATACGTTAGTCCAACCTGGCTGGAACGCTGAAGCAAACAGGTTTGTGCTCCCAAATGGTTTTTGTTCCACTTCATGGATTAAGAAAAGGATGTTCTTATTCATAGAATCATAGAAATGTTCTGGTTGGAAGATACCTTTAAGGTCATCGAGTCCAACCGTTAACCCAGCACTGCCAGGTCACCACTAAACCATGTCCCTCAGCACCACATCTCCACAGCTTTGAAAGTCCAACAGGGGTGGGGACTCCACCACTACCCTGGGCAGCCTGGGACAGCCCTCCAGGCTCATGGCTTCAATGTCACCTTGCATCATGTCCTCTTCCCGTTGCACTTCACAGCAGGGGAATCACAACAGACCAAACCCAGTCCCAGGATCTCCACCACCATCCCCAGGTCCCCCATTCCTTACCTGAGTCTCTGTTAGGTGCAGAGTTGCAGCCAGGTCTACTCGCTCTGTGCCCACCATGTACTGCTGCTTGAGGAACTCTTGCTCCAGCCGCTCCAGCTGCTCTGGTTTAAAGACCGTGCGGACCCTCTTCATCTTGCAGGGCCCGCCAGACCTCCAAGGCACAGCAGGGCCCAGCGAGTTGGCCCCTACACAGTGAGACAAATCCAGACCTGCAAGCAAGAGGCAGAGACTTGAAGGAAGCTGCACGTTTGAGGACATTTCTTCAGCTCTGCTGAGGTGCTAAGCCCGCTGAAATCCAAAATGCAGCTGCTCTGAAGGGGACTTAGAGAAGGTAGCACCAGATGTCCCTACCCCATCCCTACCTAAATATCTCATCTAGGTTCCCTTTCCCACAAAAGGTTGGACCAGATGATCTTTCAAGGTCCCTTGCAACCCATTCTGTGATTCTACCCCTAGGGACAACCTAGGACAGTCCTGGGTGTAGCCAGACCCAAAGAAGTCAGCAGGGTTTGACTTTCACCTCCACAGGATCTTTGTAACCTCCATCAAGAGGTGCTGATTGCAAAAATCCCACCCCAAGCTTAAGAAGTCTCTAATCACAAATGTCTAGCCCCTGTTTTTACCCTTCCCTTGGCACCCGTAGTCAGACGGTGTCCAGAAGAAGACACCGAAGCTGATGAAGACACTGACTTGATGAAAACAAGAGTCATCAGCCCCCATGCAGGTCCTCCCTCTGGACTTTAGTCCTTTGGTCTGGGTAGGTTCAACTGATCCATGAAGTCCTTTGTGTGCAGCGGCATTAGCAGGACTAACAGGTGGACCTGGCCTCAGTCTCCTATCTAGTTGTGGCCTGATGATAACCATAATCACCTAATCAACATACAATACAACACCAGCACTGTCACAGGACCAGTGGCACCGGTCTAAGAGCATTCCTGGTGCCATCTCACCTTTCTGAAGCCCTCATCCTGCCATCACAGACTATGAGTCACACACATCCGCCATGTTCTAAACGAGCACATCCCTCCAGGGAGCCACAGGACTCAGGGCAGCCAGCTCTGTCCTCCAGAAGGACCTTCACTGGAGCCTAGACCTCACTGCCAGGAGGACTGCAGGGTGGAGAGACCACAGTCGAGGGCTGAGCAAAGGGGGCTGCAGCCATCAAAGCAAAAAAAACTCTGCATCTGTGATGCTGGTTCTGGAGTTACCACAGGAACAGCTGGAGAGGGACTTTATACAAGGGCATGTAGTGATAGGACATGGGGTGGTGGCTTTAAACTGAAAGAGGGAAGATTTAGACTGGATATTAGGAAGAAATTCTTCACTCTGAGGTTGGTGAGACACTGGCACAGGCTGCCCAGAGAAGTTGTGGGTGCTCCATCCCTGGATCCATCCCAGGGATCCTAAAGATCATCTAGTTCCAACGCCCCTGCCAGGGGCAGGGACACCTCCCAGTGGACCAGGCTGCTCTAAGCCCCATCCAACCTAGTCTTGAACGTATCTGATGGTACCACAGTTTCTGTCCTGCCAACACCCAAGCACGCGCTTAACTTCAAGGAAGAGAACCCTCTAGTACACCCAAGGGGACTCTTCTGCTCCCCTGAGAGAGGTTTCTTCAACTTTTCTGGACATACTGTAGATAATGATACTGCCTCTTCTCTCTCTGTGACGGGCTGATGTTGTCATGTTCTCCAGGCACAAATACACAACTTGAGCTACTTCGTGTCATCCACCGGATGCCAGCTCTGTGCAGAATTGTACCTCCAACTAATTTTCATCATGACAATCATTCCACCCGTCACGTCTTTTTTTTTTTTCTCTTGTTTCTACACCAGGATAATAGCAAGTGTCACCTCCGTCATGAAACACTGTGTGGGAACGTTTAACTGATAGTTGATGTAATACGCAGATTAACGCACAACTATGCAAACGCCACCTCGGCAAAGAAAGAAGAGATTAAATAATTATAGTAAGTAGTTGAAAAAAAGATCAAGAGTGGAGAATACTACTACAATCTGGAGATTGGAGGTGTCAGGATCACATCAAGGGTTCCTTCTACAACTACAGTAGGTGCTTGGCCGCAGGTTTGGCCCGGCCAACAATGAGATCAGGCTCCAAATGCTCAAAAGATACTTAATTTCAAGCAAAATATCCCAAATGGAGGAATTTCATTAAAACAAAGGAGCTCACAGCCCACAGTGAGCCTGATGGAGCCAACACCGCCTAACACAGCTGTGTAAATTTTACACACGGATCAACAACTAAACCATTTTGCACTAAATATGGAAGGGGTTTTGGGGCTGGGCGCTGTGAAATACTCAACATTGACCTTTCTGGTCCAGGGGAAAAATCCCAGACGGCCAAGGGCACCTTTGGGACCCCATCGAGCAGCGGAGTGATGGAGAAATCACTCTTGGAAATCACGAGGGGTTCTCATGGGAAAACACCGGCTTTGCGCTACAGGAGAAGTAGGTGATGGTGTGTCCAAAGCCACCCTGGAGACGCAGCTGGGGACACACGTAGACATGGGGGGGACTGTCCCTGACCTGAAACCTTCTACTGGAGCCAAGCCTGAAGGATGCAAATCTGAGTCTCCCATCACCTGGTCATTTCATACTGGAGCAGTAAATGGTTGTTGGATAATTATTATTATTGGTAATTAATATTATCAATCGCTACAGGGAGGAAAAATCATTATTAGGCTTTTTTTTTTTCCTTTCCATCCTTACTTCCCGCAGCCTCAACCCAACTCTTCACCTTGGCCGCAGAACACGCACCTACAGCCGTGGGAGGGGGAAGCAGCTCCTTGTGATGACCCAAACCCCTTCTTCTCCAGCGGGCGATGCCAACCGAGGACCTTCCACGGCCCACCTCCCAAGGTCCACCTCCCGAGCATCCCCCCCCAGCATCCCGGTTCCATCCACCTCCCACGCACCCCGAGCCCCGCTCACCTGCAGCGCTGCCCCAGCCCCAGCCCCAGCCGCCCGGCAGCGGCCCCGGCCCCGGCCCCAGCCCCAGCCCCGCTCCCGCTCCCGGTCCCGGTCCCGGTCCCGCCGCGGGCCAGCGCGGGGCTGGCGGGGCGGCGGCAGCGAGGCCCCGGCGCGGCGGGTCCCGGGCCAGGAGCGCTTCGATGTGGAAGGGGGTGGGCTTAGGAGGGGCCGGCGGAGCGGCACCGGCACCGGCACCGGCAGCGGGCCGGGGTCGCGGTGGGCTGCGCAGCATGGCCGGGCTGAGGTGGCGAGCACGGAGGCGCGGTGGCGAGCGCAGAGCCGCTGGGGCGACCGCCGGCCCCGCCGGCTTATATGGAGGGCGAGGTGGGCTGGGATGAGCCGCGATCCTATGCAAAGTGGCGGCGGGGGGGCTGCCCCCAGAGGACACCCCTTCGTCCCCACGGACACCCCTTCATCCCCACGGACACCCCTTCGTCCCCACGGACACCCCTTCATCCCCACGGACACCCCTTCATCCCTGCGGACACCCCTTCGTCCCCACGGACACCCCCACAAACAGCCCTCTTTCCCCATGAACACCCTTCCCTCCTCACCAGCACCCCTACAGACACCCCTTCTTCCCCACCGACACCCCCACGGACACCCCTTCTTCCCCACCGACACCCCTCCTTCCCCACCAACACCCCCACAGACACCCCTCCTTCCCCACTGACAGCCCCACAGACACCCTTCCATGCCAGCTCCTCACTCCTTCCACGCCAGCTCCTCCACCCACCTGGACACCCGTTATCTTCCCCAACAGGCACCTGCTCCTTCCCCACAGCCCCCCGCACTGACATCCACTCCATCCTCACAGACACCCGAACCAACACCCAAACTCCTTCCCCAAGCACACCCCCACCAACACCCGCTCCAGACACCCACATGGACACTCGTTCCTTCCACCAGAAACCTCCTTCCTTCTTCATGGCCAACTACACCTTCTCCCCTCCATGACCTTACTGGCACCTTCCCACATGGACACCCACAACAGCTGGCACCCAAATCACACCTCCAGCCTCACAGGTACACCTTGACCGTGCTCCTCAGGCCCACCCACCCTGACCACTGCCCACGGGCACGGATGTACCCCAGGACTGGCCGTGTGAGCCTGTCCCACCACCGTGCCGCGGGGGAACGTGTCTGGGTGCACCTGCCCGGCTGTGTCAGAGGGTGTACGTCTGTCTGGGATATGGGAAGAACGGACACCTTGCCCCGAAGGGAGCGTCCTCGGCACACGCAGCGCCGGGGATTCGCGCACAACCGTTCCACCAACCGTTCCACCTCAGACCCCCGCAAAGCACCAAATCTACACTGCAAAGTCGCTCCAGTGAATGGAAGTCCTGGGATGTTGTGGAGGCTCCTTCTCTGGAGACTTTCAAGACCTGTCTGGATGTGTTCCTGTGTGACCTTGCCTAGATGAACCTGCTTTGGCAGGAGGGTTGGACTAGATGATCTCCAGAGGTCCCTTCCAAGCCCCACCATTCTGTGATTCTGTGGAACACAGAGAAATCCCCAAATCGGGGTCTCCAGGGTACTAAAGACGGAGGAAAAATCCCCCGCGGCTCAATAACCCGGCGTCAGAGGTCTCCACGTGCATGGGCGAGTCGTCCGCATCCCGTAAATCTTGCCTTAAATCAGGGATTCAGGCCACGTAAACCTGCTTTTCTGTAGAAATAGAATATTTTCGAGCATTTCAAAGCAAATGGAAATGCCGGGAATGCGCGGGCAGGATTATCCCGCTCCTGAGGAAGCACCCTGGTGATGGCTACAGGGAAGGGGATGCTGGCGGGAGACAAAAGAGCCCCTCACGTTTGCCTTTAAATGGCTTTTTTGGGGGTTTTTTTGTTGTTGTTTTCCCCTGCCGTTTAGCATCCTGCCTTCCACGGCAGCTTCCAAATAAGTGAATAAATACAGCTGCCGCTTTATGGCTCCTTATCCAAACAGGCAGCCCGCGATCCCGCGGAACTCCGCGCTTAATTGAAATCACACGTTCAAAGCTGGGCAAGTGCCGAAGCCTCTTCCCACCTCCCCTCCCAAAAAACCCCAACAAACCCCACCAAAGAGCAAAAGAAATCCGCAGGGATTCCCAGCTTCTGCCTTTGCTTCCCCAGAGGCCGCACGGATTCAAGCACAGGGGTTGTTGTACAAGGGGTTGATGCGTTTTATTCATATAAAATTATTTATGATTTGTTTTATTGGTTAGCGTCGAATCTCAACGTGCGTTGTCCTTGTTAGAAGGTGCGGCCATCATGGGAATTCCCATGGCAGGAAACGAGGGAGATGCTTGTTCACAGAGCAGGTTGTCGGGATGGGTGGGTGAGTTGTTGGTAGAGATGGGGGTGATGGTGGGGTGGGAGCTGCTGGTGCGAAGGATGGACAGACGGATGGTGCCACAGGGCTGAGGGAGTCACCAACCCTGGAGGGCTTCAAAGAACGTGTAGACATGGAGCTTCAGGAGGCGAACTAGTGGTCATGGCAGTGGTGGGTTGATGGTTGGACTTGATGGTCTTAGAGGTCTTTTCCAACTGTAATGATTCAGTGATGCAACCACCCTGCGCCGGGGGAGATCAGAGGAGAGATGCAGTCATGGAGCATGTTTGGTCCCAACCTTTGTGAGGGCTTTTGTGTCACAAACCACTTGCAAAGTGGAAGACGGTGCCATTCGCGCCATTTTTTTCCCTTTTTTCCTAAAACCAAACTGGCTTCAGGCAGGCCCTGCCTGGGAGCAGAGCCAGAGAGGGGATTTCCCCCCAGTCCTTCCAGTTTTGAGACTGGGATGGGAGGCGAGGAAAGAGCAGGGGAGCTGGTGGGATGAGCCCCAGCAGCTTTCAAAGAGTTGATAGGCCCCGTGGCCACCCCAAACCCCACCTAATGACCTTCCCTTCCCAGACCCCAAACCTCCCCACCAGCACAGCCACCAGCGGACTTATCCCGGCGGCTTCTCCCGGATCCCGCTGCCTAATGACGCGTCCTGTTTCCCATTAGTACTGTGTGCTCAGCTAATGCCCGGCGCTTGGCAAGCTGGAAATTTTCACTCGCTCGTAATGACTTGGGAAATGTAGCACCCGGCAGCCAAGGCCGAGCGGGGGGCTCGGGAACATGGACACCCCCCTCCCAGCCCACACCAGCTCCATCCCCATCCCATCTGCTCCCAGCAAAGGGGCTTTTCCATGGAGATGAAAGGATGGACCTTGAGCCTCTGCTTTTTTTCCGCGCTGAGTTTGGGGGGTTTTTAAATTTTATCCTGTTTTTCTTTTTCGAGAGCGTAGGAAGCATAAAGGGGATGGGGAGTTTAAGCCGGGGGGGGGGCTTAAAAAACAAAATCCCGGCGACAAAAAGAGCCCCCAGCCCTTTGTAAACAGCCCCCCTGAGCAAAGGGAAGGAGGTGAAAAGCATTTCCTGATAACTCCATTAAAGAATGAGGCTGCATTAACATTCCAAGTCCCTCGACAAGAGATGAAAGTGGGGAACGGGGAGTTCAGCCTCCCCTCGCTCCAGATGTTATTATGGGCTCCCTGAAAGGTTTTTTTTATTTCGCTTTTTTTTGGTTTTTTTTTTTTTGGCCCAGAGACAAAGATGTTGCCTACTTCAAACGGGGCTAATTGATGCTAATGACTATCAGATAGAGCGGGGGCCCTTGTTCCCCCCTGCCAAGGGGAAAGAGAGCACGCATTTTACAATCCCCCCATAGAAAACGCCCCACTCTTCAAACCACCTTGGGGATTTTTGTTTCTCTCTGGATTCTGCTTTCCTCCTCCACTCCCCCCCTCCTTCCCTTGGCTTCATCTTTTCTGTCCCCCCACCCCACTTCTCGTGGGCACCCCGCAGCTCTCACTTGTTCGCCCATGAGAAATTTCACACCTCGCCTCCGTCGGTGGCTCCGTTTCCAGCCCTCTCCTTGTCAAAAAACCATCCCAGCCAGTGAAAGAAGCGGTGGAAATTTCCCCAAGCGCAGGCGAGAACGTGATGTTGGGGATGTTGGGCATCTGTAACCCGGGGCGTGAGTCCTTCTGCGAGTGGGAGAACGTCTTCTGGAGCCAGAGCATCCTCTCAGTCGCATCCCATTAGGGAGAAGACAGATCCCAGGGCTCCTGTCGCTGATTAGACAGGCGTGGGCTTGCGCTAATTAGGATAACGAGCCCAGCACTGCCAGCCCAAGGAGTTGGAAATCATGAGCTCATGTCTTTTAAATTTTAAAAAAAAAAAAAATTGGCTTAAAAATGGGGTGCTGAGCGCTAACTGGCTTTTAGCCTCTTGACAGATTTTTGCACCTATTTCTCCTGTGATAATAATAAGTAATAATAATTTGCTGGAGCGTTTCCAAAGAAAGGCAACAAATCTGGGGAAGGGTCTAGAGCAGGAGTGTGGTGAGGAGCAGCTGAGGGACCTGGGGGTGTTGAGCCTGGAGAAAAGGAG
>JAVSBS010013001.1:0-68259 GCA_033124195.1 Coracias cyanogaster | reverse complement strand
CGCGCCGGCCGCTCCGCTCCCCGCCGGCCGGGCCGGGCAAGGCGGGGCAAGGCGGGGCAGGGCGGGCCGCGCCGCGCAGCACCGCACCGCTGAGGAGGCGGGCCGCGCCGCGCCTGGCTGGGCAGGGCAGAGCAGAGCGCTGCGGACGGCGGCTGGCACTTCTACCCTGTCCCCGGCGGCTCCGCTCCGCGCTCAGGTGAGACGCGCGGCCCTGGTCGCGCTCCCGCGGGGCGGGCCGGGAAGGACGGAGGGAGGCGGGAGGCAGCGCTGTCAGGCGCTGCCCGAGTCTCTCTGGTTGCTGGGCGGGGAGACCCGGCGGAGCCGGCGCCAGACGGGGTGGCGAGCTCCGCCGGACGGCAGGGGAGCGGGAAGCTGCTGGGGCAGGAGGCGCCGGCAGCCTCGGCGGAGGAAGGACCGGCGGGCGGCCGAGGTAGCGCGGGGCTCGGGGCGGCGCTGGCCGGCGGGCCGCGGGGAGCCGGCCGCCGCCACCCCTCTGGGAGGGCAGGTCCTGGCAGGAGCCCCCGGCTCGTCCCGCCTGTGGGGGAGACCCGGCACCTGCCTGGCCCGACCTGGTGTCCCGCTCTCTTCCCTGTAAGGCTAAAAGTGCTGACGGCTCCCTTGGGTGTGCAGGCGGCCCCGCTTCAACGCTGCCGAGCGTTTGAATACCGCTGGATGTCTTCATTATTTCTCCGGTTGACCACGGTGTGAATAGTCGCCGGGATATTTGTCACTACACCTGTCAGGACTTCTACTCGTTCATGCAGAGGGCATCTTTAGACGATTTATTCTGGCTGCCTCCTCTTTATGAAAACCAGAGGGACAAAACTAAGATCTGTTTGTATTTCTCTTTCTGGAAATTGATCTGGCACATTCCCCGTAAAAATTGAACGCTCCTCTCATATAGATTCTCCAGGCGCTTGCTGAATGCACTTTGTTTGGAAAGCAATTTACTGAATTAACGTAGCATGCACAAAGATAACTTGAGCTGACGTACTAGCAAAGTAACATCTATCACATGAGCAAAAATGGAATATTTCTGCCCTTAGGTTCCTTTTTAATCTTAAATGATTAATGGGTCTCTGCATTACATGAATGAAATGTGCGATCGGTACAGACTGTAAATGCGTGTAGAGAACCGGATACAAGAAGAACTGGTTATGAAGAAGGATATGTCTCCAAAAAGATTAGCAGGAGGATGAAGTTAGAGAGCCCGTTCTGTTCCTTACAGTTGATGAGGACATATGAGGGAGAAGCAGTGGGCTGTACCCAGCCCAGCTCTTTTGCAGCTCTCAGAAAAGAGGAATGAGAAAAGGGCAAAACTTTTCCCTGCTTGGGTAGCATAGGAGATTAGAGCTTTAGTACATACACTTCTGTTTAGCAGCTGTTTAACCAAATCGTGGGGGCTGCTCCTAAGGTAGGGTTAGTGGCAATCATAGTGACTGGTTTTCTTTTAGAACCTGATTGTCAGCTTCTCAGTAAGTGCTGTCATTTATACTTAGTTAAACAAGAATATTTGCATCTCATGTCATGAATTACTTTTATCTATGTAATCAATACGGGGGAAAAAAACCCCTTTATTTCTAAGAGAGACCCCAGAAAAGCACACTTGTCTACACTGAAGTGGGAAGGGCAAAGCACTTGCATTTGCTATGGATTCTAGAACATTAAAGGTTTGAAAATACATTGAGAAGAAATGCTGGTTTAGGTATCAATGGGAAGTAAAACTTCTACTGTCTGTTCAACCATGTAATGTACAGTAAGTGAGGTGTGTCATAGTAAAGATTACAACAGGAAACTAAGGTTCTGCTCTTTCTTTTGCTTGAACTCCTTCCAGTATTTGAAATTTTAAAGGCAAAAGTTTGAAGTAAGACCATGTCAAAGCAGAAACATCATGTTTATAGCAGTTGCTTTTCTTCCACATAACCCCTCAAAGTTTGTGGGGGAGGTTTTGGGAAGATGTACTGAAAATGTGTGATGTTACAGAAACAGGAAACAAATAGATAGAGATGATAGGCTAGCAAAAGGAAGCTCTTAAGTAGGTTGAGAGAATAGTGTGCTGCAAAGTTGTTAGTTTGTAGTAATCTCAAGAAAGCAAACAAAAAAACCTGGGGAGAAAAAAAAAACCACTAGATCTACTTAGGCTACAGAACAACAGGTAAGGCTGGAGTGGATTTGAGGAGAAAACTGGACTGAGTTTTCCTTGAGTTTTCTCTAGTATCGTTGTGTTAGAGTAATGACTTGTCTGTAGCATAAGAGGCTCCTAGTGTTACACGTTGGCCTCAAGCAGCCATCCAGGGAGCCCAGCGTTCCACAGGGTCTCCTTTTCTATCCTTCTGGTCCTAGTTTGCACTGTGATTATATCACCCACCCACCTGAAGCAACTACCTCCTGCTCTTCCCCTTCCTGCCCATTTAAAGGAAGTTCCCCACCTTGGAGAATTAGACCATATAAGTACATTCCTCACTGAATTACTTTTTGCTATCCAGGTGGTTTTAGTTTCGCTCAGCTTACAGTGACCTTACTGCATGTCCTGCAGACAGCACCGTAGCCCGCTTGCTGTTATGGGTGAGCATTAGTTCAGGAAATGCCTGCCTGGCTGTGGAGAGGATGGGGGAGAGAAGGTACTGTACTACCACAGCCAGAACTGATGCTCTCTAGTGCAGGCACACAGGGTAAGATTTGCATAAAGCCAGCTCTCTTGTCAGCTGTGAGCTCCTCAAGACTCAGATAAGGAAGTTGCATATAAGGTTTAGCTGCTCTGCTCTTCTGAGCACAGGTCATCATCACAAAAATAGAAGATTTGCCTCCGCTACCATGGTAGGGAAGGTGTTTATAATTCAAACTTGTTTGCAACTTAATGCAAATTAAGATTAGAACCTTTTCTTTTGTGATCCCAACTACCTTCGAAAACAAAAAGCAGAAGTAGGATTGAGGGGCAGGGGGACAGAGGCCAGCAACATTTTTTCTGTGAAGTGGAAGTTTTAGACTTATGCTTTCGTAATGATGAAAATCAGGTTTAACTACATTTCTATCTGTTTACACTCTTCAAACAACTGGTCTAACTTTACAACATAACAGTTTAAAAAAATCTCTCAGGAAGCAGGAGAGTCTCAATGTGGCCTTTAATGGGAAAATAATGTAAATGAATTATGAAGGAGCTGGTGGAGGGGATTTTCATGTCTGTTTGAGAATGATCTTGATGTATCCATGGAGGAAAAGTCCTTGGATTTTAATGAAGGTAAAGCAGAGGAAGGCTGGTTGAAATGCATGAGATCTCAGTGAAATAAATGCAGAGAAAGCTCTGAGTTTATGATCAGATAAACCAGATCCCTTTTTCTGTTAAAAAGGATGTTCTGAAAGGAGCTGCAAATAACTTCTAATCTGCCATCAGTACTGAGGAAACAAATGAACAGTTATGAATGGTGCAGTATCACATAAATAGGTATTTAAACAGCTTGAGAGCCCTGTGTGTGCTAATGCCTCTATTTAATTCATTATTTGGGGTTTTGTTTCATTGTGGGATAAGGCTGTTATTTGTAGGGCTCACAAAGGGAGCTACATGTGGAGGCTTTAAGGGCCTGCCTTGGACAAGATTAGGGTGAAGGCAGTAGAGAAGATGACAAGAAGATTCTCAACAGTTGTAGCTGCATGAAACATGGCAGTTAAGGAAGACTAGTATGGTCTTTGCCACTGAAATGGTTATGGAGAAATAGCAAAGGTGATTCTAGGGAAGGGAAGGACTTCTAGAGGGTTATAAAGATCATGCCTCTGTCTCTAGGGTCAATTCCAGTGGCTTGTGTATTCCACAAAGGTGGAATGAGGTGTTACTTCATCCCTGCGTTCACCCTCACTGTTGTCTTGTGCAGACTATCTACAGAATTTGGGAATTTCTGTCAGAAACTGACTTCAGTCCTAAATTCAACTCTGAAATACTGCTGATAAGGAGGGAGAAATGCCTAGAAAGGCTCAGCAGACTGCTAGTCTCTTCAGCTGAACAATCTGTATTCCATTTCTTCTTTTCAAGCTAGCATGAAACCTCTGAAAGCTACTTGTGTCATTGAGCGTTGCTTTTAGGTGAAATCAATGTTGCTCTCACCTTAGGTTCTTGGAAACACTCAGCCTTGCTCCTGGATAGGAACCAAGCCACAATAATGCAGATATTTACCAAACCCAAAAAAGCACTTGTATAATTAATTTCATTTGGGACCGAAGGTGAGGCAACACAGAAGCCCCATGTCATCAGGCTGTCAGCTCATATTTTTAGAGTCTGGTCACTTTTCCGAAGGTGGGCAAAAACCCCCTCTTCAGAGTCTTAATTAACCTAGGAAGAGGTGATTAACTGTGATACAGCAGTGTTTTGTTCTGACATGTAAGGTGATTTTATCTACATCGAGAGGAAAAGTATTCAAGAACAAGCTTTATTTGACAGAATTATGTCAATCTTCAGTTATGCTCAAAAGCTCATCTATCTACCCGTGATATCTTCAGCGCATTGGAGTGAACAGAACAGTTAGTATTTTAATGCAGCTATTCAATTTACCTGTTTGAAACTTTGAAAGACTGTTTTATTGGCCAAGCAAGCCTGTTTTAAAATATTAAATGGATCAAAAGAGATGTCTTTGGTATT
Source organism: Coracias cyanogaster (assembly GCA_033124195.1). NCBI lineage: Eukaryota > Metazoa > Chordata > Aves > Coraciiformes > Coraciidae > Coracias > Coracias cyanogaster. The sequence goes on along the minus strand of JAVSBS010013001.1, from coordinate 63,632 downwards.
GCATGTGTTGTACTTTTAGGCTGAAAATTGTATCGTTTATTCTCTCTTTTTTTCTTTCCTCTTCAGGAGTGCCACTGTAAAAGAAAGAACTATCTTTAATGGAATTCTGCTTTTTATCCAGCTGTTAAAAATGGATATGAATATTATTTTCTCCTGTGAGGTGAGTAATCCCAGGGAGAAATAAAGCCCTGAACCAACCAATAAACTGATTCATTTCACTTAGTATTGTCCGTCACTGCTGCTGTTCTGTCCAGCGGCTTTTGGTCAAGTATTTTAAAGTTATAACATCTGTGGCTGGGAGAAGTTTGTATATAAAGTCTTAGCTGAAAAGTCCTGGAATTAATCCTTTCATGTACAGGATTGGTCAGCTTTATTCTGATATTCCAGCAGATAAAAACAAGTGTATAAAGGATCTGCGTTGTTGTAGAGTTAATGTAACAGGCAGCTTCTGCAGTAGATTTGGACCCGATGTCAAGCTTTTCTTCAAAGCATCCAAGAAACAGAAACTGCTAAGTCTAATTTTCAAGAGTGAATACTTACACAGACTAACTGCAGATGCAGGAAATGAGTGAGGTCCTGGGATGAAGAAAGTTTGTACCACAAATACACAGGTACTCTTTTGTGCAGCCAGGCAGCTTTCTCTGTTCCTGCACTGTGCAGCCTAGTTAAAAAGTGAGGCTGTTGTCCGCCTGAGTTACAAGTGCACATTAATAACGCTTTTGCCAAGTCCCACACCCAGTAAGAATGTTAGTAAAACCAAACACATCTCCTTAATGTAGGACCACGGGAAAATTCAGGTTGTAAGAAACCTCAGGAGGTCATATAGTCCAGCCCCCTGCTCAAATTTTGGAGTAGTCAATGAAATTAAGTCATTTTCACCTATTGGCCTTTCCGGTCTATGTTCAGAAGCATTAACAAAAGGTGCAATGACCCCTTCCCAGGCATCTCTAGGGAATCTATTTATTTACTTTCTCATGTAAGCAAGATTGGTTTCTCATAATAAAGGGAAGGGAAATGAGCATGTTGCTTATCCTGCCTGATACATGTTACTGAAACATTTCCTCTGAAGTATAAATATTTGTTCATGGGAAAACATAGTGACAATGTGAATAAAAATAAGCATCTTGTCAGGAAGCTAAGGGAGCTGTCTCTACCCTGGGCTCTCAAAGTAAACACAAACCAAGCATTCCCTCCCCATCATTACGTACTATCAAACAGAATGTTTTGTGAGCCCTAGGAATAACTACTTCAGTGTTTAGGCCAGGGAGAGTGATACAAAGAAGAGGTTAATGCTGTCAGGAGAAATATTTCTGCATTCAGAACCTCATAGGAGGGTCATTGAAGTGAAGAGACACTTGGTTTACTTTGGATTTATGCTTATCTCAATGTGCTTTGAATTGATCCCTCAAAATTGGTAATTTAATAGCTTTAATAGTTACATTAGTAATTTAATGAGCTCCCTCCAGCACATTGTCAAAGGCAAACGTACACTTTGTGAACAAAAATAGAAGTAATTTTATAGGTAATGCAGTTCCTGAAAGCCAGTATATAATATTACATGTATGCAAGTTGTGATGCTATGAATTATTTAATATACACTGACTGATCTGAGCATCACAAAGTACTTAAAGCAAATGGCACACTTAAGCACCCAAATATCTCTCTTCACCTCTGCTCCCAGTGTCAAGTCTCACTTTCCAGCCTCATTTTCTGTCTCTAAATGAATTTCTGAGTAATACACATAGTTTATGCAATTAAGTTACTGAATAACGTTCTTGGAAATTTGCTGTTTCCACACCAGTGTGTGTTGCTTCTGTGACTGGGTCTCGCTCCTTGAAGAGAACATATCTGCAGGTCTCAACAAAAGTTAACTTATATGTTGTCATATGCTTGAGTCAGAAGATGCTACACCTGTGGAAGGCTTGTCTTTGTAGAGGTGTTATTTGCTGCTTAATATCCGGGTCACAGCTTATTTGCTGATGGGCTTCTGTGTCACCTGAGGCATTATGAGACAAGTAGTGGTAAATTTAGCTCTCTGGTTAAACAAGCTACTGCTCTCTCAAAGATTACTTTCTCCACAACCAGTGGAATGAAATAGGTGCATATGTGTTAGCCACTACAGCACAGAATCTGGCAATTTCATTTAGCTGATAATTCAGATAGGTAAAAACAAAGTTCTGGACTGTGCAAGACCAGTGGAGAGGGGTATATGTGAGAAACAGTAAACTTCAGCAGAATTAAGTGTGGCAGAGCAAACTTTAAATTTTAAAAATGCTTGTGCTAGTTCTTCACAAGCTTATGATTGCTTGTGACTACGGATTAGAAAATTGGGGGCCTGCTCTGTGGCTGTGGTTAGGGTGTGGGGGGAAAGGGCAGTGTAGCATTTGTTGCTTTTAATCTTTGTAATTAAATTTGTATTCTCTAGCACTGTCTACCACAGACCGTGGAAATCCTGTATTATGCACATGTTTAACTTCATCATGAGATTTTCTGTGCTTTTGATAAAGGAGAATGAATGATTCTCACAAGAGCTATGCAAAGTCAAGAAACAATTCTTTGTTATTGCTAGGTGGGAAATGACAAATGATGCAGTTCTGAAATGTCCGTTAACTCAGGGACCTTAAACAACAGGGTACTCAAAACAAGAAATCCAAGTTGTGATATAAAAGCAGTGCTGTCGCCCCAGAGCATCCTCATGCCAACTGAAATGACCTGTCTCACACTTTTGGAAGCAAGGGCCTAGCACTCTCAAGATGAAGATTTGCAGCAATAGAGACATACTTTGTATGGTAACAGTACATGAGCTTTAGGTACTTGCTTGTTTTCACCGCTTTGTCAGTAGTGAAAATGTGCTTCTACACAGGCTGCTAGATGGGCAGGTGTTCCAATAATTGTCCTGAGCAACAGGTACTGTTTATACCTGAGACATGTATATGTTGTAGCCCTCACAGCTATCCCTATTTCAGTTCTTGATTTATGGCTGTTGCTTAACACTTGAACTCCTTAAATTTGGCTCTTCTGTTTCAGATACATGTTTTTGACAACAGTCAAAACTGTCATCAAAATGTGTTTGTGAATTTGGTTCTTTTAATCTTCCTTTCTTTATGTGTTTGCACAGTGGTTCCCGCTGGCAACGCTATAGTTAAACAACTCTCAACATTTCTCTTGCAATAATAGTGCAATAGTATTTTAGCTATAGTTCTGAATTTCAGCTGGAAGCTTAATGTAAAACATAAATGCTGCTCACCTATTTTAAATTGAAATGGTGGAGAAATGTTTATCTTCTGTAACAGATATAGTTTGACAAAATTTTATAGGCAATTGCTTCTGTAAAATAATTCATACTTTTTCCTGAAAAAATATTTTGAGATGTGTTGAGGGCACTAAGCTCACTTGAGGCTTCTATAATGCTACAAAATGCAGCCTGCTCTAGCACTTTTGCCAATAGGTATGGGAGCAAATAAGATTAATACCTTTGTAGTTCTTCTCTTCTACCCTTACCCAGGAAAAGAACTCCTGCCTGACTCAGAAAACACTGTAAAGTGTTCTTTAAAAATAAAAAGCTACATGCCTTGCTACATTATTGAAAAAGAAAACAAACCGTTAGTAAAATTTATGATCCTTTGGCAATACAAATTCCAAGCAATGAGCGCTTGAGAACTTTGAAGGCACTGGAATACTTTTGATTTTGTTAAAACTCCCTGAATGCCTGGTCAAGTTCAAAACACTGCTGGTGTTTCTAGTTCGATTTTAACTTTACAAAGGTAAAGCCTGACATATTTAAATGCTGCTGTGTAGATGCAATTGGAAAGTGATGTCTTTTTCTCCATACTTTGCAAATCACACACTATAAGTAGTAGCTGGAATCCTTTATGCTCTCTGTCATTTGCCTAATCTGTATTTCAAGCCTGTAACAATGATACTTTGGCAGGTCCTGGAGGTAGTGCGTTCCACACTCTCTGTAAAAACTGCAAATAGGTGCAGGTAAGATGTGCTTTTGTGGTTGGTGGCTTTTTGAATGGTAGCATTAAAAAATAATGGAATCCTTTTTGGTAACTATTCCTAATAAACATAATTTGGGAAAGTCTTATCAAACAGCCTGTGGTGAAACTGCTTTTAATTTCCTGCTTCTTAGACTTGGAATTACTTGTGTGAGATCACTTGTGTGCATTCCTCTGCAATTTCTGCTACCATTATCCTTCTACTGCACAGTTTTGCTAGAATTTATAGAAGGCGTTTCAGAGGGAGAAAGATGTCTGTCAGAACCAGCCCTGGTAATATTCATTTTAATGAATATTCATGATCTAAAGCCTTGACTCATTGGGGAAACAAAAAAGTGGTAACTAGATTTTTTTAGACCATCTACTTAAAATAGATGAGCAAGTGTTTGGACAGCAGAAACGGATATAATCCTGTCTAACTCACCGAATTTAAGTTTGTGTTGTGAAAGTGTGGTCTTTGCAGTGCAATCTGTGCTATTGTAACTGCATCATGTCATTCAGCTGGTGTAAATGGTTGTAAGAGGCACAAGGTCTTACCTGCCTGGAAAAGCTTTCTCTTTCAAAAAATGTATGATTCAAAAGCAGAGAATGTGCAGAATGTAACTGGAGTTTCAGACTTTGAATTTGGGTCTTGAATGGGTGAAGCCACATTGTTGCTACTGTGCAGAATCACACTATTCAAAATAAATGAGTAATTGTACTGTAGTCTTGGGGGATCTGGTGGTGGTGGGGTGGGAATTGTAATCCAAACCAGTACATTCTTTTAACAACCTAGTGGAAAAATATTAAAGTGGTAGGGGTTTCAATCAGCACTGCTTTGTTTCAGCTACTTTAAGTTATATGTCTTCATCTTTTGAACATAGGCATGTTGCAACTAATTCTATGGACTTTTTCTTCTTGTATTATCACCTGAATCAAAGCCCAGCGGACTCAATGGAAGCTCTTCCCCATCAGTTTCAGTAGGATTTATATCAGGCTCTTAAACCATAATTGGGGTCTTGTACTTCCATGTCTAGCTAACTATGGGACAGAGGTGCAGAAGAGTAAGTTGTAGTTAATAAGGCTGTTTCTCAGAGATTAGTGATGGTGAGATTAAGATGTCCTTGATTCTGTTATTTAAGCCTGCGCTTCTTGGTTTGACACCCTATAAAGATCAGAATATGGCTGCTGGCTGCTGTTCTTGTATATAAGCAGTGATTCTGAGACCAGTAATACTAGTCTTTAGCAACTTTGAAAATGGAGAGACAATCCCCTTTGCTTCTCTTCCCCTCACTACCCCTACCCAACACCTTCCAGTTCCTGTAGTTAGAGATCTGTGTTCTTGTCTCTAAGAACCGACTTGTCCTTGATCTCTTTATAGCACCAGTATAAGCAACTCAGAGCAGTAATGGCATGTCATTGCAGAGATTTCTATTTATGTATCGCTTCTGTAGAATGTATGCAATCTTTGGCCAATATTTCAGCTTCTAAAATTTGGTAGATATTTTGTATCCTTCTGCCTATAAAACTACTAGGCTTTTGATACATTTTGATAAAGATGTATAAGCCTCAAAAGGCAGGGAGAGCATTTATAATGCTTTAAAGAATGAGAGGTGATCCATTTGTATATGACTTTTGAAGCACAACAGCTTAGATCAAGAATGAGAAGCATAGACTGTGTTTGCCACTGGAAACCTCCTCTTCTAGTATAAAGGGTTTCAAGAGATCAGTCTTTTTGAAGCTCAGATACTTAGAGTAGCTGATACTTAGGAGTTTTGAAACTCTTAGATGCTTAGACAGAAGTGTATTTTGACTGATCTACACAGAGAATGGACAGAGATTGACAGCTAGCCAGGAGGTTAGACAGACAGAAAACCTTCCACAGCTGACTGTTTGCTGTGACTCTCGTATCATTCCACAACAAAATTATTTCCATTCCATTAACATCTGATTAGATGGCAGAAATGTTTTAGAAATTCTCAATAGTTATGTACTCCTGGTGAGGTAATTGGATACATAGTACAGATATGAAATCAGTTCTTCAAGGTAAGGATTTGCTCATGGGGTTAGCATTTCATATATGTGTGAATGTTATCCTATGGTGTGGCAATAAAGAGATATTCTGGGCTGAAAATGTATTTCTGGTATGTCCCAGTCTGCAAACAGAGGTACTAGCTAGGAACAGAATTGTCAAGAAATTAGAATAATTCTTCTCATATTTGTCAAACTTTCACTGCTGCATTAAGCATAACATTACCCTTAATTTTGGTTAGTGAACTTTATAAAATATAACACTCCAATAGATTGCTATAGAGGGCAAACCATTAGTTTTGAAGATTTATCTCTTGTACCTTGGAAAAATCCTTAAATACTGGAAATAGCGGATAAAGCAGACACGCTTTGGATAGTTAGGAAAAAGTCTTGTGACATTGGTGCAATCACTTCCAGTTTCATTCACTTGCCAAACAGCAAAATTACACATACTCAAGAAAAAAAATCTTCCTACTAGTCAGTTTCTACTATTTAGCTTCTGTTTGGAACTATTTTTATAAACTGATTTAATCTGTCTTACCCAAGTTGTAGTTCTGAGGATGTAGGAACAGAAATACAGCAAATACAAGCTGTTGCAAACTTGTTACCATTTAAAAAAAAAAAATTACACATCTAATAGAAAACCATGCTGTACAACAAATTCTTAATACAGCCTTGTCTTCTCTGGGTTGTGAATGCAGCGAGCCATAACTCTGCCCCTCCTTCCCTTGGGAGACTCTTACATAACCGCTCAGCTGTTTCTCTTGCTGTTCTTCATATTAAGCCAAAATTTTATTGTGCTTAATTGTGTCCTGGTACACCTAACTTTGCAAACCGGGACTGTTCAAATGAGTCCACTCCCTTTAAAGACCAGACTATGCACCCTGGAGAAAGAGCAGTGCAGCAGCAAAGGCAGTAATACAATTTTGCAAATTTTCATGAGAGAGATTCTGACAGCACAAGTGAACAGGCTGAGACTTACCTGAGTCAGCAGAGCACCCTTCCAGCATTGAAGGCCAACTACACACTGGGCTGCGTTGGGACAAGTGTGGTGAGAACGTCAATGGCAGTGATTATTCTCCTCTGCTTAGCCCTTGTGAGGCTGTCTCTGCAGTACTGTGTCCAGTTTCAGGCTTCACAGTACTGAAGAGAGACTGGCCAACCAAAGAGAGTGCGATGAAGGGCCAGTTAGGGGACTGAAACACAAGATGTACAGAGAGAGACTGAGAGAGCTGTGTATCTGGCCTGGAGAAGAGATGGCTAAGAGGGCATCTAATTACTATCTTGGGTACTTAGGTTATAGGGGAAACTAGACTCTTCTTACAGTTGCACAACAAAAGGACAAGAGGCAGCAGTCACAAGTAGCAGCAAGTTAAATTCTCACTGGATGTAAAGAAAAACATTTCCATAGTGAGTGGCTAAGCAATGGAACAGGCAGGCTGCAATCTGTGGACTTCCCATCCTTGACCTGATCAAGCTTCAAAGTTAGCTGCGCATTCAGGGTGAGGTTGGACTAGATGACCTCCGGAGGCCCCGTCCCACCTAAATTTTGATTCTGTTGTGGAGTAGAGGTGGGGACGGCACCCCAGATTTAATTAACAGATTAAATAGGGAATCAGGGGAAGGCAAAAGCCAACATCCTACACGTGATTAGACTAGTAACTAAAGCATTGTTGAAATATAACCCTCTGAAAAAGTGGTAGGTATCTAATTGTTATTTTAAATTACAAGTATTGGCATTAGATAGTCCCTTTCTTGTTTACGCAGCTGTTTAAGATGTATACGAATATTAAGCATTTTATATCCCTCTGCTAGTGAAAAAGAGTATGAAAATACAATTCATAAGGCAAATAACTGGTGCTATATATCATTCATAGAACGCTGTAATAAAATCTGGTGCATTGCAGGCTTCTTAAGTGCTGATGGTCTTGCACTATATTTAGCATTCAGTGAATGCATGAAACTACTGAAAAAAAACCCTTAAGGAATAAATGCATAGAGGTCTACATTAGGGTCTAATGCACACAGTGAAGATATTGTATATGTTACATGTCTCCCATCTCTGAGAATTGAAACAATTGTATAGGATAGTATGAAAAGGGTTGCAACTGGCCTAATCAGTTTGCAGAGTTGGCTGAGAATAGCTATTGACATCACTAAATAGAAGCACCTTACGTCACGCGCTAAACTCTGTCCTTATTACACCAAAGAGAAAAAAGGACCAAATACAATATGTAACAGTTTTGAAAAGAAAGCTAATTTTGAATGCTTAAGCATTTGGCACGAGTACATTACAGTTCTGAATGCAAACCCATTAATGCAGAAATTGTATTGACAGGAAATGACTTGAATTTTATTTCACTGTATATAGAATAAGCATTTACATAGTTTTTTCAAGGCATTGATTCTCTATGAATTTTTTATGGATAAATTCTAATGAAATATATCCTAATGCATTATAGAAGTAGTTAGAAATGATTTTGATCTACCCACATAATTAAAGCCTCTGAGCCTAATTGTGGGGAAAAAGTAGGCTTCAATGACATGAGCTGGGTAATTCTGATATTTTAATTCACGTGCTGCCAGTTGGCTGAGACCGCATATACCACATACAACGGGTGGATGGTGAAGTCCATAACTGGAGTACCACATGCCTCCTTATTTTGGTTATACTTTATTCATTCATGTTCTTTTGTATTGTTGAAAGCAGGTTTCATGGACTGTAGAGAGCACTTTCTGTTCCTGTGAGATTGCCATATGTAACATGGAGTACTTATCATTGCTTTATTTTATTTACTTCCTTGTCCATTTGAAATTATTTCCGCTAACAATCTTTTAATCTTAACATGCTCTTAAATGTCCTCAAATGTGAAAGGCCCTTGCATTCAGGGATAAGGGAGAGGAACTCTAGTTTGTCCTGTATTATTGAGTTTTGGTTTTGTCCCAGGCTGCCTCTACAAGGTCAGATCTGCCCTCTGTCAGTGTTCAGTCAAGCCCAGCCCTGTACCTGTCTGTGCTGACTGTCATCAGGGTGTGTTACTTGTCTTAGGAAACTGCGTTTGTGCTTGGGTGTTACTGCCTAAAACAGTGGGGAAGTAACCTCAGTTGTCCTGAGTTAAAACCAGAGTGAGCAAGGGGCCACATCACTAGATTTTTTTTTTTTTTTTTTAAAGCAGGCATCTGGGTTGGATCCTACCTAGCCCTCTAATACAGGGAAGAACCCCTGGCCTTGAGTCTGACAGGGTCTGGGATGTAGACTTTCTCAGATGGCTGGTAAACAGTAATATAAAAACTTACCAGGCTTAGGCTATCATTCTTCTGCAGATACAGCAGACTTAAGTTATGAATGGGTGGTAAGAAGCATGGACTGTCTATTTCCTCCTCTACCAGAAGAGTTTTGACAAAGAAGCTGAACTAAATGCTTGTACTCCCCTCTTCCCGCACCTGCTGTTAGCCTTGACTGGTATTTTTTCAACATATCTACTCCTGAGCCTTTCTCTGATGTCTCGGGAGTGCAGAGGATGGAAGGGCCTGAGGGCACTGAGCTTCACATTTCTGAGTTAGTAGAAAGCTCCCTAAGAATTCTGCTAACACTGCATGTTGGAGCAGCCTCTGAAGTTAAGCTAACTCTCCAGATCCAGGAGTAGAAAGGTTATTTGTAAATTCAGTTATGGTTTATGCACAAATGATGTTCTTTCCTGATGTTTTTTAATCATCTGAGAAATATGTTCTCAAAACCAAAAGGTTAATTTAGCCCCAGAGTAACAAGATGTTGAAGCATATGGGAATATACCTTTACATTTGCACTTCTGAATGTGTTTTGTTATTTAGCAAAACTAAAATAATTCTAAGTAAGTAGAATCCTCTATGGGTGAGGGTGCATTTAAAAATTTTATTCTTTTTTATCCAGTTATTCTCAAAGTTGTGGGATAGTGTTAAAAGCACATAATGGAGATGCAATGATGGGACACACTTGGCAGGACATAATCACGTCTTGAAAAGCTGTACAGACTTGGCAAAAGCAGACTCTGTAGTTAAATACTAGCCATGGTCCAATGCCATGTCATTTAGGATTGCTTGCAAAGATGGAACTTATTTCTTTCTCCCTTTCCCTCTAGATGTTAGTTTCGCCTGAAAACAAACAAATGAAAAAGAAAAATTGAAGCTGGCTACTTGGAATACTTAAACATCTAATTGAGTAAAGCTTTACCTCTCATCTATTTTTAATGCTTATGCAAAGTCAGTGGGAATACTTGTTGTTGATTACTGTGCTTTCTTGTATCAAAGCCTAGAAACTGTTGGTTGCTCTACACCCTATTTGAGATGCATTCCTGCCACTTCTCAAAGTATCACTCAAGTATATGGTCAAAACTCAACTGTTTGTTTAAACTGTTTGAAAAAATATCAATACAGTTCAATAGGATTATGTATCAGAGAACACAGAGATTCCAGCCATCTTGGGGTTTTATGTTATACTTTGCTGGAAGAGCTGCAATCTGAGTTATAATAGAAGTTATACATTTGTGGTGGGAAAGCATTGAATGGTAAAAGTTGCTGTAGATGGTCATTAAAATGGAAACTACATAGTAGCATGTAACTGTTTCCACAGCTGCAGAAGCCTTCAGGCTCTGGCTACCCTTTAATGAAACACAAAAAAAAAGAGAAACTTGAGACCTTTTCTTTATCCCCATCAAAAGCAAAGCCCTGTTTCTCTTTTTCTCATTTTAACCACCTGACTAATCTTTGTCATTGCTGTATTCTGCTAAATTTACTGTTGTGCACTAAAAATAACACTTTCTCCCTTCTCGCTGCCCTCTTCCCCTCTAGAAGTGAGGGGTTTTTATTGCAGTCCAACACTTCGTGAGTCAGTATCCACGCAAGTCTGGTTGCTTTGTGTCCGTTTTCTCCCATAGGATGCTACCTTCCCTGTTCTGACAATAACACTCGCGCAGTTTGCACCAGTGATGGTCTAGGTGTGTTTACAAGACATGGGTTCTAGCTCTGTGGTTTGTCTTCAGAAAGTGATCAGTTTAGACTGTAAAGCAAAGATACCAATAAGGAATTAAGATTTGTCATACTGAAACAGCCCACTGAAAGGAATACTCTTGTTATCACCCTGCAATTTTGTTATCACCCTGCATTGCTCAGCCTCTGGATTAAGTGGGATGAGCCTGTGCTTTATTGTTTTCCTAAAAGTTGAGTCCTAGAAACAAGTGAATACATAAGGATTGTTGTTCTTGCGTAGAATTAATATTTTTATCTCTTATTTGTGGAGACGATAGTTCATATAGAGATTGGAACTTAATTGAAAATAATGATGCTATACATTTTAATTGTTTACTTTTTTTACCTTTTGTTTCCTGCATTATCAATTCGATATTCCTTTGATTGCAAGCAGATATGTGTGAGTGACAGTTTCAGTTTCTGATGATTTGGTCTTGTCCATCCAAACTCCGTGCCGTTAACCTGCTGTTGGTACTGTTAACAGTTACTGGAGGTGGTGTTTTTAAAACAACTTTATGAGCTTTTCCAAAAAACCCGACTGCATTAACACTACAAGACCGTGCGGTGTGTGAGTCCAACTTGCTGTAAAAGACCTAATTTCTTTCTCACAGTCACACACGGCGTGGCCGGCGGGCGTGTGTACCGCTGGCTGTGCCGGTGACGGGCTGTGACCGCTTTGCCGCCCCAGCGTTTCCCCGCGAGGCCGCGGCAGGAAGCCCCGCGGGGTGCCGGTGCCGGGATGGCGAAGGAGGCTGCGCCCCCGGGAGGCGGCTCGGCCCGGGCCGGGCCGGGGCGGGAGGCGGCGGCGGGCGCGGCCCCGCTTTCATGAATGAAATCCAAGCGCCGCGCTAAAAATAGGACGCGGGGCTGCAGACGTCACAATCCGCGCGGCTCCCGCCGGCCCCGCCGCCGCCCCTGCCGGGATCCCGCCGCGGGGCCGGGCGGGCAGAGCAGCGCCGGCGGCAATGCTGCCTTCCTGCCGAGCCGGGCCGGCTCCTGCCGCTGCCCCGCCGCTGTGAGGAGCAGCGGCAGCGGGGCGCGGCGGCGGCGGCCGCCCCCTTCCCGTCCGGTGCCGCCGCGTGCACCCCGGCTTGCCGGCTGCCGGGCGTCCCGCCCTCCCGGGTAGGTCCCGCGTCGCCCGGGCGCGATCGTGCTCCGACCTGCCGGCGCATCCTCCGCGGCTGCGTGCGCGGGGCCGGGTCGGGCTGGGCTGGGCTGGGCTGGGCTGGCAGCCAGCGGCTCCGTAGGGCGCGGGTACCGGCGCCCGGCGCGTCCCGTCTCCCCGCAGGTGTCCTCCCGCCTCGCCGAGAGCGGAGGGAGGAGGGATCCTCCCCTCCCCCGGGGACGGAGAGCCGAGTCCTTGGTGACGCTGAGCCGTCTGGCTTCCAGCGAGGCCACAAGGTGCCAGGCAAAAATAGAGGGGCACGATGTGTACGGGAAGCAGAAACCTCCTGCCGCTTGGTACTTCTGAGTGTCATTTACTAAAAACCTGAAGGATTCTTCTTTCTCTCTTTCCCCCCCGCCTCCTCCTTTTCTCCTGCTGTGTCTGTGGAGTCTGTTGTGGGTTGCTGTGACAACAGCAGGACGCTGCTGGGGGGTCTTGCAGCGCACAGATTACCAGGTGTCTGTGTGGAGGCCAGTTTGAGTGCCATAGAAGGGAGCTGTGGAGACAAACAGTAGTAGACTTCAATTTATTCAGTCAAGCTTTCGTGAGTATTGTGACATCCAACATCTAGAGCAAAGAAATCAGCCGCTGCACAGTCTGAGGTGGACTAAGCAGAGAGCTCCGAGTTGCCTTCTATTGGTCAAGGTGCTACTCAGGCTTCTGAAGGCAGCAATATACTTGTTTAAAAATGATAATAATAAAAGAAAGCCCCTGAAGCTCTGCATATGGTCACAGCGAGAGCAAGGAAGTGATGCCAGAATATTCTCAATGACTTTGTTCATCTTCAGTTTGTGTACTATTTCAAGACACACAGCTGACTCAAAGCCAAATGTTCAGCTTCAGCTGTAATAGAAGCTGAGGTGGAAATTGTTTTGTTCAGTGTGCTCAAGGGGAGTTCTTAAGCTACCTGTCTTTCTAGGCAAAAATAAAATGTGGGGAGAAAAACACCGTTGTTAGGACTACATTAAAGAACTGCGGTGCGACTGCTCAGTGTAAGCAGCTGAATGACACATATCTCTGTACAGGCTGTATTTCAGTCTCAGGAGTCACAGTACAGGGAAGCAGAGCAGATTAGTTTCTTCTCAACGATTTTCTGAGGTCCTCTCCAATTAATTAGGTTATGCTTTTCTTTTATATGCATAGTGGATTTGTATGTCTCAGGTATACAGGGTATCTATATACTATTAACAGGAAAAAAAAACAGCTTACTGAGTTCAATCTTTGTACTAGAGTTCTGTATCTAGGTGACATAATATATAAGGAGCATCAGATCTGGGGCAGGCTTAAATGCGTGGAAGTATGTTTATGCAAGAGGAAGTAAACATCAGTTTTAGCTCTGGGGAGCTTGCTAAAACTCCTGCCCTATTAAAACTCCAAGGTTCACAAATACTGTAGAGCATTAGGCTGAGAGGAAGAGCTGATCATTTGACCAGTAAATCCTGATGTTTGATTCTTTGCTAATACATTTTATTCACTGGAAAAATGCTTAAGTCCTGCATCCAGATGTTGCCCTGTGCTGAAGGAGATGAAAGGACGGAGAATCCTTGAAGTAGGAGAAGCAAAGGAGCAACAGGTGTTTGACGTGCTCCTCCCTCGCTCCCATCTATCCTGCCAGAAGTGTACGCAAATGTAGAATGAAGTATATGCTTGGGAGGGAGGGAAGGGAAAGGCTGAGCAGTCCTTGCTGCATACAGCAGGCTTGCAGGGCAGCTCATAGCAAGGCTAGTCAGACTGGTGTGAATGTACCCTTGGGTCATTGATGGGTTTTTTCCATAAAAGAGCTCAAAACCTCGTGCTGAATGTGTACATGGTGGCACAGTGCGGGAGCCAGGCTTGGTGCAGCCCGCAGTACGTGTGGTGATAGTTGGGCCCTTGGTTATTAGAGATAGTTTCATGAAATAAAAGTCTGGATTCCCTTTGGTTCCCATCCAACACCATTCTACTTCTCTGTTTTCCTCTCTTTTCTATTTCATGTAAAAGACACAAGATGGCAGTTTCCTCATTTGTTTTGGTTTTTTTTTTTTTGTTCTTTGCAAATGAGTCTGTGTGTGGCACTAGACATTACAAGTGAACTCCACATCTACTTGCCTTCTGCACAATCCAGTTAATGTCGCTGGATTTACATTTGAGACAGAAGTGCAGAACTTGACCCAAGATCTGAAAGTAGAATTTATCTGAATTCTGCCATCCTGAAGTATTTGCTATTCTAGTCAGTGTTTAGGTCTTCAGGGGTTTTTACCTGCTGTCATTATGAGGTCTCACTCTTCTTCTGTAGTTTCCTTGGAGTGATCACATGTGGGAGTGAATAAAATCGCGTATAATATCTTCCTAACATCACTGATTAACAAAGAGGAGGATGCATGAGAAATGTCACAGAAAGTTCAAGGAATAAGAGCCTGATTCTGTCTTTTGGAATGAAAACAAGCACAGAAAGGGAATTCAACAGCTCTCTGTGCTAGAAGGCCACCAGTGTCTCTAGAGTACTTTGCTTTTTTTGTAGCTCTAGCAAAATTTGATAAATATTTTCACCACATAAATGTGAAAAGTTGGGAAAATACCTTGTTTGGTGGTTATTGTTGTTTTTTTTTCTTTCTGTGCTGTTGGGAATGCTGCTCAGAATGATGTCCTTATCAAACAGCATACAATATTATCACCTGTCCTTATAAATGGGTAAAATCGGTAACAACCTGTGCTACAATATCAGTACTTTAATGTTGTACAAGCTTCTGATGCTCTTCATTACGTAAGAGTCAAATTAGGGATTTCATGGAGTTTATTACCATGAAACCCAGTAGTGTTGAATCAGGCTTTTCCAGTGATCTTTCTTCCTTTAGTCTTGAGTTTTATATGTTATCCACGGTACTCTTGAGCAGGGCAGTCACTAAGGATTCAGCTGCAGCTTTGCCCCAGTTATGTTGATCCAAATAACAAACCAGGAGAACGAGCATCTGATGCTCCATCTACATTAGTGTGTCATGTGATGTAGTAGCGGGGAATCTGGGGATGAAAAAAGTTGTTGCTGAGGAGCCAGTGTCCACACTGCACACATTTCAGGGGCAAAGGATGTTACTTCAGATTACCTTTAATCTGGTCCTATGGCTCACTCATTAGTGCTGGGGGGGCATGTCTTTCACTTCAGATTCCAGTTTGTGTACTCTGTTGCTGCACCTGAGATGAACCACAGCTTGGTAAGTGGTGACGACTGCTTCAAAAATGTATTCTTGATCTGAGCTAAAATGCAGTAGAGGTGCACCCTTAATCTGTTCCTGAAGTGTAGTCTTTATTTGCAGAAGGAGGACTAAGCTAAGGACTCAGTGTACAATGACATTTAATGGGTGGCTGCATTATAAGGTACCAGCTGTTTGGTGATGGTTATCACCGTCAATGGGTATAATCTGTTCTTCAGTTACTTGGTTCTCAGCCACTTTTATTAATGACACATTTAATTTCAGTTTGTGATGTTAAGACAGATTATGTCCCACAGCAATGCCAGATCTTGGTCACTGGATCTCCTAAGTCTGGTGTGGTCATCTCTGGCCAATGGAAGGAGCACTCAGTTGTAGCCAGGTGTGTCTGAAATCCTAACAAAATGCATCTGCAAAGCCAAAGTGCAAGCCTTAAATCAGTCATGTACCAGCTATGGATTATTTCCCGCTTTCTGGGGGTGGGTCCAATGTGATCACCCTTCTTCACATCTCTCTGCAGAGCAAGAAAGAAACAAAAGGAGGCACAAGGGACTGCCCTATGTTGTGGCCTGTTCTTGAGGTAGTCTCTGAAGGACTGGAGAAAGGAGTGGCAGTGTTGCACACCCTCCCACTATATAGAATACACTCATCCCAGATTCCCACACACAAGATTCTGAAACAGTTAAATGTCCTTCTGTATGGATTAATTTCTAGAGAGACGATCTCATCACAAAGGATATTGCAAGGTATGTCACAGGTCAAAATAATATGTAAGCTCCTCAGTGTAATCAGCTTGTTGATTCCTGCCCTTCAGGTCTTCCAGAACTTGTCAGAAAACTGACAAGTCTAATGCTGAGCTTTGCATTTGGATTTCTATTTGGTCTGATAAACTGTGTGTATAACACAAAGACAGGTTCTTGTGGACTGCACGTTTTCAGGAGGCTCAAGAGAATCAGTTACTGTGCCTAAAATAGGATGTTTTCATGCTCTGCTATTGAGCTTCAGGGCAGTCTGTTTTATACAGTAATGTGGGAAGAATTTGCTAGCATTTCTGATTTTTGGTCATCTAAGGAAGTGCTCATTCTTACTGATCAAAAGATGTTGTGCCATCACAGAAATGTGTCAGGCTTGAGGAAGAGTCCTAGTAACTAGCCTTTAGAAACAAACAAATCCAGAGTCAAGCATACTGAGATTGACAGGCTTCTGATACAAGCCATGAGTGATTATTCCCTGTCTCTACAGTTTCCACAGAAGTTGTAGTGATGATTTGACTGAGAAGTTTTCTAGGTAAACATAGAGACATCTGTATTCAACTTTTCATCTTCCTTAGAGGCTGCTCCTTTCATTTCTGTGTGTGGCCATGGTCAATTTTTTGCTCCCTTTTAAATTTAAGGGATAGAGCAGGGGTTATGGCAGCGGAATGAAGGCACCTGAGAACTTCTTTCTTCCAATATGTAACACAGAGCATCCAGGATTAGATCTGATGCTTGCTGGCCAAAAGGTGTCATGAAAAGAGCTGGTTCAGGCAAGCCAAGTGGAGTCTGTCTTGATGACAACCTCAATACTTAGTTTACCCGGCTTTTTCAATTTCTGCCAGTGCTCTGTGGTATTTATTTATTTGTTGATACTGGTCCTAAGATGAAACACACCAACTATCCCAAAACAGCTGAAAAAAGTTCTGCCCTTGTGGAAGATAAATGTGTTCCTGCTGACCTGTGCTTTCCTTTATTGGGCAGCAACTGCCAGGCTTATCTCGTTTATCACCTCATGGAGTGACGCAGCATTTCAGTCAGCTACTCTTCTCTTTCTACCCGTGGTAGATCCAAGGGTCTCATGTTTGAGATCAGGTTAACATTAGAATATAAGGGCTTTTATCCATTCACAGTCATGGGCTGTATCTGGCAGTCTTCTGTCAACGGGCCAGGTAGGACCAGTAGTTGGTAGATTCCAGAGTCAATCTTTAATTTCCTTCCCCTGTGTCAGTCTCTTCCTTTCCAGTCTTTGCCTGTAAACTGCCAGAACTTTAAATAATGGCAGTAGGGCAATACCTCTTCATCCTGGATGAGGATCCAGCCTGATACACATCATGCCTATCTTTGTCCCCTGGTGACCTAGTAATCTGATCCCACCTTGAGTCTTATTACCCTTTGTCACCAGCTGGTTCTTTGGTGCTGACAAGGAATAGATTTTCTCTTTAAAGCAAACTCCCCACCAGCCCTCCTGCAATTTAATAAAATACTACTACTAATTTATACCTTTTGAAAAATGTTTTTTCATGGTCTTTCAGCAGCTGGCATAGCTTATCTGTTACTTGATACCATGTTGTGATTATTTCACAAATATACCTGGTGAGGCCCTAAATTCATTGATTAAATTGAGCCAAACCACAAAACAGCCTTTGGGCCCTTAACCTTTCCCCAAATGCCTGTGAATTCTCTGCTCTTGCACAAATGAACAGTAAGTCCTGCTGCTTTTTCCCCTGGCATATATGTGTTAATCCATTAAGATTCTGAAACCACACGTGGCAGGTTATATATTGAGAATGAACATTTCACACTCTTGTTCTGGCTCTTGCCAGCATGCTGATGCCTTGGGATTCTGCAGTGCAAGGTAGTGACTTCAGTGCCTGAAGAACTTGACATTTTACATCTCCTTTTCCGGTTTCCATGGTTGCAAGCAGTAATTTTGCAACTTAGGGATGGAGGTAAGAGCATTGCATAGTCTTGTAAATTTTTTTATACTCCTTTTGACATGTTATTGCAAATCAGCTCTCTGAAGGAGTCACTCCAAAACTATAGTAAAAAATGCTTCTCCGTAATAGATTGAAATGTGGAGTACCTGCAAATGCCTTTCCATATAGTTTCAAAAGAGTGTTTTTCAGGTAGAAATGTTGATTTTCTTACTACCTTACTGGTGGCCCGAATTTTTCAAATAATTCCTATTCACACCATGCATATTAAGTGGTGGTAGATTTTGGTGTGTTTCCTTTAGATTCCTTTAATAAAATTGTGATGCTGTAGTTGTGGTTGGCAACCTATTTGTTTGACGGACTTCCTGGTTTGCATGTTTGGTCAGGTTACTTGAGGCAGGTTGGAATTATTAATTTTTTTTTCCATGGAATAACTTAAAAACTTCACTGAGCAGGCAACATTCTTATATGGGGTCACTCTGAAACTTCAGCTGAAGAGTTTGCTCTTAACACAAGAACTACATAAGACACTTGCTTGTTTTCATGCTAAGAGGTGCTATCTCAGTCTTACGGGATGTGTTTTAAGTACTAAGCTAAGAATTAAATGCCTGCAGGATCACTCCGTAATCACTGATTAGTGTAGACACTTAGTGATTTGTTTGTGCTATTTTGCCGAAGAGAAGAGGGTTGATAATTAGCTGCTGCTTTTTGAAAAAAAAAATGGTTATGTTTTGTATATAGCTAAGAGATGATTTGAAATATCTAGAAATTTCAAAATGGGCAGTTGGCTGCATAGGCAGTAAGATTCATAGAGGCAGATTCCTGATCCTGCACAGGGAACTCACTGTTGAGTTTGGATCTTCATCCATTTCCTTTCCAGGAGAGAAAAATGCAATTACAGCCTTAACTATATTAAACTTCATTCTTGAGAGAAGTTCATGGTTAGGATCTTGTTATCTTTTGTATATGAATACACCTACATTAATACATAGGCAGAGAAAGAGATGGTTTGTGTCTGTTGTGTTTAATCTGTGTACCAGTGGAGTAGATAATCAAGTGATGTCCTTAATCTCAGATATTTTGGAAAATTTCTCTAGAAAGGCAGTGTTTCATTACTGGGGCTGACTAGCCAGAAGGGTCTGCATGCTATGGCAACCACAACTGTTTTTTAGTGATAATAATAACAACAACTCATTTAGCAATGAGGAAAAACTAAACAAAAAACCAAGCACCCTACAGCAATTTGAGGTGAAGCAACAAAGAAAGAAATCAGGGACTGTAACCATCTGCAAGCCACGGTTTAGAACAGTAGCCTTATACTTCTTTGGAAATAAATCAACTTTATTTGGAATAGGTTTTTTTTCTGCTACTCAGGTAAATTAATTAAATGGCTTTATCTTAGATCTTGAGTCTACTCAAATCTCCTGATTTTTGGCTGCCTCTGTCTCCTCTTCATCTGCAAACAATCATGGGTGACAATATGAAAATAGAAACATCCTAAGAGATTTTTGGGACTCTGTGTTACTCTTGCAGGTATCTTTTTTCAGCTGCATCCATCTGCTCATCTTTCTTTCGAACTGGATTGAGCAGCTCCTTATGAGAACAGCCATATTTGAATCAGATCTTTCCACCAACAGGTTTCTTGCTGCTTCTCATTTCATGGACTTTCTGTCTGTCTTGGGTTTTTTTGGCAGTATCCTCTCTGAGGCTGGTCACACTTCCAGTAACTTTCCTCTTGCTTTACCCTAGTTTGTTTTGTTGTTAAACTAAACTATTGCAGGCTGTAGGTTAGTTTTAGCAAGTTTTTCATTGCTCTTGGAATGTTATGCTGATTTTTTAATTAAGCTTTCTGTATGCTGGTTTGCTCTTGTCTAACCAGTTTTGTTTCAGTTCCAGTTGGTCTTCCAAGATGTTACCAGACCTTCAGAGCTCAAATCTATATATATATATTTTTTTTATCTAAGTTTTGTAAATACATGGTTAGCATTTTTAACCAGTGTGATTATGTAATAGGTTTAGCACAAGCTTAACCTAAAGGCTACCTTAAAAAAACTAAACCGTGGCTGTATTTTTAAGATCCTGTACATACTCCTGGATTTTATCACTGCAGTAGCCAGAAAGCTGCTGTCTACATTTGTAAGCATTTAATCCACGTGTTTTGCTAACTGTTTCTACTGTAATTTGCTGTTATCTTATGTTTTCATTTGAGGTGCCTAAATATTCGTCCAGGCTTCTGTCTGTCATTCTCTTCAGGAGCTATTTCTGTTTCAATTCCTTTCTGAAACCTGGTGAACAATATTCAAATTATATGCATTTTAAAAACAGAGATACCCTATATGTACTGTAGTGGATTTAAGAACTTTCCTTAAAATAGACACAAAGCTCTGGCTTTGTTTTTATTCCCAGTTTCTTTTAATCTCTGTCCGGTACAGTATTGAGTCATTCTAAAAATATCTTCATTAGGCTGCCATTGATCTACAACAGGGCATTCAGGCATGTTGTGTCTGAGTTCTGTGATAACTTTGTTTTAATTAAGTTATTAAGTGTATGAGAAATTTTTTAATGAACTTTTAAATTTTGTTTTTGTGCATTTCTTTTCTAGGATTCTCAAATAATTGCATTGATTTCTCTTGCGACTTTGGTTTAGATTTGCCTGTTAATTTCAAACTCGCTTTGTTATCATCTTGGAAATTTTTTTTAAGATTCCAGACTCTGTACTTAATACATATTTTGTAGCTAACTGAAGTGCATTTTTGCAGAACTACCACTGAAGAACTTTTGAGGAATTATAAAATCAGATTGTTATATGAAACCTCAGCTAATCTGTGTAACAGCTTTTTAATGGAATATTGTGTTGGAAGGAAGATGGGTTTGGCATCTCTCTGCTTGGTAGTTTAAAACCAGCCAGACACACTGGCTAGCCATGCTTCTTCATTTTGTTTTCCAGCCTTGTAAACATTTCCACATTCCATCTGTGATGTCTAGTCCATGTATGAATAAAACATGAAGTAATTTAATACCACATATTATGTCAGGGGGTTGCTGTTTATTCTCAGACTTGAAATGGAAGTTTTTAAGGTTGCGTCTGAAACCTTTTGGGATTTTGCTACTCATTCAAGGCCCTGCTTTGAGGCCATGGTGTACAAATACATCTCATTCTCTGTAATGTGGAAAAAACCATACTGGTTTTGTACTTTTATTTATACCATCACTGTATTCTTGGCAGGGATGCAGAGGAGGAAAGAGGAGTTCTCATTTATCTTCTTATATTTGGACTCTTGGAGGTGATGCAGAGTCCATGGGCCATCCCAGGTATCAGCCTTGTGGGTGCTTGCATCCAACAAGCAGCCGTGGTTGCATCGCAGGCAGGTAACTGGGATTCTCTCTAGTCCTTTACTTCATGACTAGTAATCGTTCAGGATGCACGTTATAACTCAGATGAAGGGATAAGGGCAGTATCTTAATAGCTTTGTTTTCTTATCAGCTAAAACCTCAGTGCCAACGTAGCAAGCTATCACAAGGCCATTAGGGTTGACACGCAGCAGATATTCTGCATGTACGTTTGAGGCCATGTTATTTGCTCTACATTTGGCAGATGGCAAAGTTCTAGTTTTGCAATCATGTACTTATGCCGGGATTAAGAGTTTCTGGGCCCATGTTTCGGTCTAGTGTAGGACAACTCTCTAAAATGTGTTCTTATGTGCTAGTGTGTGCTGTAGCATTTCCAGAATCATTCGGCGTCTCTGAAAACATGTCAGTATGAGACAGGAGTGGCATAAACTCACCCCTGCACCTTGCTGTCTATGTGGTCCTTAACTCCTCCCATCCACATGTAAATAAAGATTGTAACTGTACCTTAGCCATTATAGTTATCACTGTGCAGTCGGTGCTCAAAATTTTAAATAAATGGGCAACGTTTAGTTCTAGCACTGACTTTTGTTTCATAGTTTAAATCACTTTAAATAATTAAAGAATGCAGTTGAAATTAGTTCTTGGCTAGTGATTAGTAAACATACTTTTTCTTAAATCAGAGCATAGAGCTTCTGACAGTGAAAAATGGACACCAAAACAACTTGTATCTATTATTGTAAACAGCCTGATAGTTAATATATATTCTATATTTACGTACAAATGAGACGTGAGTATTAAAAAGAAGTATTAATACAAATAATTTAGTGTCTTTATCTGTAGTGCTTTCTTCTCAGGAAAAAGGACACCATTGCTCCAGATGATGACCTGTCTTTTGTCAAATAAATTGCTGTAGTTTTCCTTGCAGAAAAATAAACTCTTCCTGAATGTGTTTGTGCCTTGCATTTTCCCTTTTCTCCCTCCTTGATTACAATTTCCTGTCAGACACCAGATTGCTTAGCAGACTAGACATTAGAAAACTAAAACCAGATATCTGAAACGATGATCTCGCATTCTTTTATATGAAAATCCTCCATTCCTATATATAGAAACAACAGACTCTAGTAATCCTGCAGGAATTGTTTTTAGTTTTTCAAACATCCATTTCTTTCAGCTTACATTCATATCCAGGCATTCATTCAACATGTTGCCATAGTGTATTTAAGTAAATATTTTCAAGAGTAACTTTCCATGAGAATAGTATCTTCAAATATACAGATGTAGGGGCAAATGGAGGTCTGGCTTCCAAGAGGAGGCCAAGGGGAGACCTCATTGCTCTCTACAGCTACCTAAAAGGAGGTTGTAGCGAGGTTGGTGCTGGTCTCTTCTCCCAAGTAACTAATGACAGGACGAGAGGTGATGGCCTTAAGTTGCAGCAGGGGAGGTTTAGATTGGATATCAGGAAGAAGTTATTAACTGAAAGAGTGATTAGCCATTGGAACAGGCTGCCCAGGGCCGTGGTGGAGTCACCATCCCTGGAGGTATTAAAAAAACAGGTAGGCATGGCACTTTGGGACATGGTCTAGGGGTTGGGGAGATGTTGGATGGAGGTTGGACTAGCCGATCCTAGAGATCTTTTCCAGCCTAAATGATTCTATGAAATATCTCCCTCATTTTCCATTGTCATGTGAAAAATAATTTGTAGGTATAGATAACTATATTTGCGAGTTGGGCTGGGCTGTTTGTTTTCAGTACAGACTTCTTGGAAAATGAAGAGTGTGTGAAACATGCAGGGATATAATGGGAATTGTAGACTGCAGAGAACAGAGTCTCTGGAATCATCTTACAAGTCAGTTTTATTGTGTGCATGTAACTGAAACCATCTGTGTGATTTGCTGTTAGAAATACCATTTGGACAGCCCTAAATCAAATCCTGAATGGGCAAGATTACAGAAGGCAGGTTTATACTGGTATCCTTCAGGTTAAACCCACTGATGTCCAGTCTTTTCTCCTTCTTGGCATAAAAAGTATTAGCAAGAGGTAAGTTTGTGCTAGCTGTCCTTGTTCCACCAAGATCTATCTTCTGCAAACAGGCTTGTGTTTACAGAAACCAAAGTGAAAATAGCATGTGAACAGCATAAACTGACTGTGGTCAAAATAGTCGTGTATTTGCATAACTGTGCAGTATTTAAAGGAGCGGCTCGCTTACTTTGGTACAGTTTACTACAAGCTTTTCCTTAAGAGTTTATCCTCTTCAGGCGTCTCTCAAGGACTGGAAGTAGAAGGCTCTGATTCTAAATAAAGGGGTTTTTTGCACAATAGTAGAAAACAAGTTTTCACTGTCTCATTACAGTTTTTGATAAATGGACATTGACATGGACTACGAAAGACCCAACGTTGAAACTATCAAGTGTGTGGTGGTTGGAGATAACGCAGTGGGAAAGACTCGTCTAATTTGTGCAAGAGCATGCAATACAACCTTGACTCAGTATCAGCTGCTGGCAACTCACGTACCAACTGTCTGGGCCATTGATCAGTACCGTGTCTGCCAAGAGGTAAGGACTGCAGGAGTTCAAAATATGGAGCACATGCTGTGAGGTTGTACTATTATTTATTGGCAAGCCTTTCTTTGTCAGGATGCAGCAATGAGCTCACAAGTTTTATGTGCTGTCTGTACTGCAGCTATGGTCTGAAAAGCATCTACCCAAGTCTCTCATTCCAAAATATTTTTCTTATCAAACCTATTTTTGGGAATATGCATATTCTGCCTATTTTATAAAATACAGCGTTTGCTGAAAACTATATGCAATAGACTTTTGGTGTAGTATGCTTCAGACC
This sequence comes from Coracias cyanogaster, assembly GCA_033124195.1. Taxonomy (NCBI): domain Eukaryota; kingdom Metazoa; phylum Chordata; class Aves; order Coraciiformes; family Coraciidae; genus Coracias; species Coracias cyanogaster. Next base: position 39,392 of record JAVSBS010013001.1, on the reverse strand, counting down.
TTTTTATGGGGTGAATTAGAACTGTACTTGTTTAATGAAGGGAAAGAGAATGTTATGTATCTTCTGTTGTAGGTCCTTGAACGCTCAAGAGATGTTGTGGATGAAGTGAGTGTTTCCCTCAGGCTGTGGGATACATTTGGGGACCACCACAATGACAGGCGCTTTGCTTATGGAAGGTAAATTGATTGAACTGAAATTTTAAGTAATGCTTGTGGTAAAATTTCAGGACAGAAAAAAATGGCAAATCTTAGTTTTGAAAAGCAAGGACTTAAAAACAATCAAAGGTATTCATATTCCTGCTTACTGCAAAGAGGATTATCTGCTGCAAGGATTAAAAAGATATAAATATTTAAAAAGCAGCATAGTTTTACTACATTACATTTCCTTGAACAGCCTGTTAAGCTCTGTCAACAACTGTTGTCCTATTTCAAATTTTAAAGAACGTTCCGCAAAATAAGATTGTAGTTTTACAAATTTGAACATCAGCATTCCCTGCCTATATAAGCAGTGTATGATGTAATTGCCTAACGAGCAACAAAGGAGGAGGAATGTAGAGAAATATCACTCTTGCTCAGTGAAATATTTATTCTACTAAAACCTGTGGGCAGCTAACCTCTTGAGAGCAGAGCCAATTTCATGAAAAGCGAGGCTCTTCTGTATTTTCCTAATTAAAGCTGAGGAAAGGAAAAGTTTTTCTTCTATAAGTATCAGGTGTCTGCTAGTGAATTGAATAACCCTTAAAACTCTAAAAAAAAAAAAAATTAATCAAATAAAAATGAATGTCATCTAGATTCTTCCAGCATGTATAGTATAACTTCAGCATAGTTCCAACAAGTACTGAAGCCACTGATAGTCTTTCTGTTTTGTTTTGTGGTAATTAGATCTGGCCTTGTGACAGTACAGACAGCAGAACAGCTGAGTAACAGGCATTTGAATACACATATAATGGGAACAGATTACCTGTATTGGGCAAATACTGAGCTGAAGATGGATTTTGGACAGGCATTTTCCTAGCTGACATTTGAGCAAGGTTTCAGTGCTCACACGTGTTTTTACCTTCTTGAACTTTTCCGTATCCTTTCATATCTGCTTCAGTCACTGCAGAAGATCACACTTCCACAGATGGATATTTATTTTTTTCCAGCTGGGAATGCCCTTTGTAGAGCATCTGTCCCAGCTTTGGATTCCACATTGCCAAAATGTACTGTCTTACTGCTTTCCTTCTCTCTGTGCTACCTGTTGAAACAACTGACTTTGAAGGATGATGATCTTTTTCTATTCTCTACCCCTTGGAAGCACTGGAGGGGGTTCTGTTGATTCAGTCCACCAGTTAAATTTTCACACTATAAATTCGATATGGCGGTTTATACAAGCTGTCCTTTGTTTTCAGCACCATGCTTGTTGTGTTTTCATAGATTCAAGAATTATCTTGAATTTTGTGTCAGGAGCTAAAGTAGCAATGCATCTGGGTTACACAACCTATACTATCTGTAAATAAGCTTTGTGAGTGAGGGAAGTTACTGACTTTAAGGTAATACTGACCTTAATATTTAGGGCTACTTGAGTATGTGAATAGATACTGGTTTACCTTTTGATAGCATATGGAGCCTACTTCGATCAATATGGATATAACTTAACATTTCCACTAACTGTTCCTCTTTGATGTGTCCTCCTGATATTCTGAAACAGATACTGTGTCACTGAGAAGATTACTAGAGATTAGGAGAACAAAATCAGGCATGTTCTGAACTCTGATCCCACATTTACTGACAAGACAGGAGAGGGGGGAAACAACATACTTAGGTTCTAATCCTGCAAACACCAAGGAAGGACATGAATAACTTGAGATCTCATGGGATTAAGCGTATCAACACAGCAATTCATTTGTGATGTTAGCGGGACTGAACTTGTGTAGAATCAAGTTTGCTATAGCCCGATTAACTTTAAAAGGCTGTTCTGGAAACCAGCTGTTCTGTTAGTGTTTTTTCTGCAAGTTTGTTAATGCAGAAAGTAACTGGAAAGTCTAAAGAAACTATTTTATCAATAGGAGTTCAGTTGTAAAATTCCTGGTAATAAACATTGATTAGTTATTTCATTGTTTTGGAAGATATTAATGATTCATGTAAAACCAGCTGGTTAGTATTTTGTCTATTTAGCATTTGAAAAATAAATTTGCTGTATTGAATATTCACATTTTATAGGAATTTATTTTACATCACCTCTGTACATTGAACTACAACCTACTCATAGCTAAGTCAAATCTTGCAGTACAGTGAAAGGCATATTTTATGCCAAACTGCTCAAGTCTAGACCTACAAGTGCCCCATGTTTCTGATTGTCTGAAGCATCATATAATAATAAAACCGTTTGGTTCCCTTCAAAAATTTTTATGCATATGCCCCTTGTGCAGGGGAAGGCTTATTTCAGCCAAACACTCAGCCAAGACCTCTAATTGTCCTAATCGTGGTGTAACAAGAACCAACAGATCATTAATTCACCTGCTGCTCATTGGAAAAGATTGTTCCATACAGTTTTACCAAATGTTACATAAATAGATTATGCTATAAATGACAGGATGAACAGTTAATAGGACTTGCAGCAAAGACAAATCCTTCTTAATTCTGTATTTTTCACAGATAGAAACATGAAAGGAAATGACAAAAGAAATGCGTTTGCCACTATTTTTGTGTGACAGAGAGAAACGTATCTGAATGGCACTGAGGATTAAATAGTTAATGTTTCTACAGCCATCCTTTAAAATGGGAGTATGAAGAGTGAGATCCAGCTTGCAATCTACTGTGTGGTGTTTAGTTTAATAATCACAGTCCTCCGAGAGCTTTGGGAAACAGTTCCTGACAGGTTAAGGGAGGGAAGAGGATGTGGCTGGAGAGACTTGTGGAAATATCTGCTGCAGTTTCATAGCATGACATTTTTTTTTTTACTTAAACTAGTGTGTGTGCTTTAGTTCTGGAAGTATCCTGTTCAGTTTAGGCACTATGTGATGCCCAGCAGTCATTTATTGATATTGTCCCGGAGGGTTTCATATGATGCAAAATCACTTCAAAATGTTGTAAAATTACAATGTCTTTGTTATGATTAGCATATTGATTTCCAGCTCCCAGTCACCTCTTTGTTTAATAACAATCTAGTCTCAGTGCTCTTGTATTCTCTAAGCCTGTAAATAAGGTGGGAACTTCTTTATCAAGCTTAAATTGTTATTATCTACCAGTTTCCCTGGGAGGCACAAAATTGCATGCGTAAAGACATGAAAACATCTTCATTTACATTTCAACTTGTCAGGATTTGCTATCCTCTATCCTCCTGTCCAATCTGGTTTTGAATGAGTGTGTCAGCATATCATCGTGTTCAAACTAATTCTAAAAGCAAAATGGGGAAAAGACTGGCTTGCCCATTTTTACTTTCACATAATTTTCTTTGTTATTTTTTTCAGGTAAACATATTTGGCTACAATTTGATTAATATCCTATGTATCCTGTTTTTTATACATGCGGCTCTAATATGTGTAAACATGAGCACAAATGTGTGAAGAGTTAATTCAGTTTCAATCAAATATTTATTCAAAATAGGATGGATGCAGTTTGACAGCTAATTCAGCCAGGATGATTTATTTGCTTGCAACTTAAATATGAGCTGTAGACCAAACAAAATCTGTTCCTACAGCATGGACAGAAAACAGCTTTTTCCTGGTGACTTACAAATGTGAATGAGCCTTGCTGCGAGACTCCTGACAGAGCCTCTTTAAATACGTTTAGAGTATTTCCTCTGTTGTGAATGGATTTCATAAGCCTTGGGGGTGTTGTACATACACAAAGGAACACATGCATTCTTCTTTTTCTGTGTGATTGCAATTCCCTTAACAGTTACTTCAATGTAGTTGAATCCATAGAAATATACTTTTGAATTCTGCTGAAAAGGGTCTGTGAGAATAGGGGTTTATAATTGATACTTGAGGACTTCCACCGGTCTGTTTAGCATTGTTTTGGTTTCTGTTTCTTTTTCTTAAAAGGACAGTGATGATGATATTTCTATAAAAACAAAACCCAGATAGCCTTGACGTAAAATGGAATTTGCATTCAGCAAATTCACTGCAATTAGGGCAAGATGGGTGTCTTCACAGAGATACTAGTTTTGCCTCTGGTTAGCTCAGTGCCCTCAGTCACTCACTGCCGGTGCCGAAGCTGAGAATGGCCAGCAGCTCCTCTCCTTACTTCAGAGAAGATCTATGGTTTCAGAAATGCTTTGAATGAAAGCCCACACTTTCCACTGCAGTCTTGCTTTCCTTGTTTTTATGTTACGGTAATTCTCTACCTTCCACGTGCCTTATGAGATATTTACTCACGTGCATTGGAGAAGATCATCCTGTATCTTCAGAGCAGTAGCACTTAACAGACCCAAGACAGTCTTTCGCTTTGTTAGCAAAGGGTCAGCTGATGGAGAACCCAGTTGTTTTCAGATGTCTGTCACCTTGGCTGCTTCCTTTTGCTATGTTTTGCTGCCACAAAAAGTGATATGCAGTATCTTAGAATCATCTTCAAATACCAAAATTTGTGAGCCTCCCTATCTGCTTTAAGAGTGCTTTATGAGTTATTCAGGTTCTTCATCAAGCGATCCCAAAGAACTCCTGAAAAAAAAAAAATCTGTTTGTTACAATATTTTTTTCTTTTGAGTTTGACTCAGATTAGCCCCAAGAAAGACTATAACAAGCAGAGAGGTTCACAAAGAGATAGCTCTTTCTAATAATTTTATTCTGATATGGTATATGTATGCTCTAGTTTTTTTTATTCTTTCACTATCTACATTAACATTTGAGGCTTTTTCACTCGGTTGATGGGAAAGTATATGCTTTATATACTTAAACCAGTGAAATTAATGCAGACCTACTACTTTTCTTCTCTGCATCCTGCTGTGGTTCCATAATGTAAGTAGAAAGAGGTTGCTATGGAATTGCTGTTAGGAGTCCTTCCTCCTTTGAAAAAGTATGTACCAAATGACTGGTGGGGGGGCCTGAGCCTCAACTTGATGTGTATCTAATCTGTCTATAATAGACAGGGCCTGTGATGCTTTAAGCCTTCCTTGAATGGAGTGAAAAAGTATGTATCGAATGTTACTTGTGGCATTACATAATTTTCCCTTTTTCCGTGCTCTTCTCAGTCAATGGCCGAGTGGAAAGAGGGCATTTGGGTTCTATCCTAAAAGACTGCAAGGCAACATCAAAATCTTTTGGAAAGGCTATACCTGGGAAGTGGCTTTCCATCAAAATCTTGATTTTAGTGAATTATTTCTTTCTGAATAGGTGCTGGGTGGATTTCTTGAGCTATTTTCTACTCGAGGGGTCTCAGGATCTCAGTTGGGGTTTCCTCATACGTATGTCAGTATTTGGAAGCCAGTCTGCACAAACAGATCTAACTGTTTTAAACTGAGTTCTTAACAATAACATTGTGACATCAACTTGCTAGTTAAAATTTCTTGACCCTTTTTTTTTTAATAAAAAAAGAGGAGAAGGCTAGTTTTGGTGATAGCCCAAAGAAAGCCAAAAACATGGAAGTCCTTATTTTCTCCTAAGAGAAAGCGATTGATCTAGCAACTATTAATGTTCAGTTTTCACGTCTTCTGCGACTTCATAAGTCACTCATACTGAATGCAAACCAAACCTTATAATTTGTTCATCTTCTCTGGATTTTTACCTCCCTCTTTGTCTTGTCTTTGGCTTCCTATCTGTGTTCTTCATCAGTACTTGCAAGGAATCATGCTTTTACTGAATTTTGGGACCTAGAATTTGAATATTCCTTTTTTTATTCTTTCTTTTTTTTTCTTTTCCATCCCTACATCCCTCCCTTACCTTGAAATATTTTTTTCTTCTAAGCACGTTACTTCAAATTATTTTTTGGATATATCTCTTCTTACTTCTTTTAAACTCAGTATGTTTTTCTGATTGATCGTTGGTTCCTGGTTTTGCTTTTATTTTAGAGGATGGGACCAGGGGTGAGGAAGGCGTTAATTTCTTTCATTTATTCTTCTGCAGTGGCTTTGATGAAAGTTAGTTGATTCTCTGTAGAGGGATAGCATGTAGTTCTCATCTGTAAGATACCTCCTTCCAATAACAGAAAATAAGCTTGAGAAGTCCATCTTTCCCTGTGTTTCTGGTTTTGTGAATTTGCTTCTCATTATTTTATTTTCTAATTGCTGTCTGGAGAAAGCAGTCACCTGATACGTCTTACAAAAGTATTTTTAGCTATAATCTTAGCAGACTGTGAGGTTTGGCATTTGCCCTGGGTTGGTCAGATGTGTTCCAGCTAGCCCTGTACCATCTCTTCCTTGATCATTTTCTATTTCTCGAATGATTTGGTGTTCAGGCTTCGTGTCTTACTTTTATGAACCCCGACTTTGCATGTGATAGACAATATTTTGGTATTTGAGGCTCACTTAGCTCTCTCTATAATTCTCTTTATCATAGAATTTTTGTTCCTACGTTAGAAATGCAGTAATCGAGATCCCTGCTCCAGGGATGGGAAAAACGCATGCACTGGTGTGGTATGGTGGGTGTGTACTGCAAACCTACCTGATTCCAAAGAGAGTTTTACTGAGTCTACCGGCAAAATTTAGCCCAGATTCATGCCAGGGTACCCTGCAGGCAGCCTCTTTCAACTGCAAAGTTCTATTTAGCACTAAGGTGGATCTTTTCATATGTAAATGCTGGACCAGAATTATGGGTGAATTTACTTCTTATAGGCAGCAATAAAATGAACCACATTCCAGACCCTGTAAGCAGTCTTTTCATTTAAAAATAAAATTGTTTTCCTCTTGTTACATTGTTCCCCATGACTTTGCCATTCATTTTAGCACTATTGCTGGTCAGGCATTTGTACAGTAAGAGCAGCTCTTACACATTTCTGCAATAGAAAATGAGATTAATAATTCTTCATGATATCAAAACATTTTTTGTCATTCTCTGTAAATGTAGTGCTGTCTGTCCATGAGTACCTCAAAGGAAATGGAAGAGATTTTAAAATGCTTAACATTTAAGAATGATGTATGGTTTGTAAGGTATGTATGGGAAAACTTCACTTTTGAAGCGCAGTCTTGAAGTATATTATTTTCTTAAAGGTAGCTTTACCTTCTTTTTATGACTGTTGTTTTCTACTAAAAATGATGTTACAGAAATTTTAGAAATAGATCTGCATGCTACTCACCACAAAATCTGAATATATTTCAGGGCATTTTGACAGTTTCGCATATTACACCAGTACTTAAGAAGCTTCACTGCTGTGGGTAAAGTATAGAACTACTTGATTCTCCTGCTCCCATCCAGGGCACTGCATGGTCTTGCCCTGCCTTACCTGGATATCTTCAGTTCTTCACATGCCAGACACCCCCTGCATTTTAGTTTTCCTAGCCTCTCATCTGTTTTGAGTGTGTGCACATAAGTCCTGTGTCTTCAGGTCATTTTGTTATGCTCACCAGTAACTTAATGAATTTCTTCTCATTTCATGTGATGGCTGCAACTGCATTTACTAAAAATCGAGTCCACTTGAAACATTATCAGCCTTGCTTATCTGCACAATTTTTTTTTCAGCTCAGTGAGATGCATGCATGAAAAATTTTGTATAACTGAGTGAATCTCTCTCTCCAAAATGTATCTGGATTGACATGGAGATGTAGCAGGGTTTTGTTTAGCCAGAAATGAGATTCTCAATTCTTTGATGGCCTTCTACTGCCTTAGCCTGCTGTGTTTGGGAACTTCAGAGCTGGTATTTGCACTTCAGGCTGCTGCCCTGTCTTTCCTTTCAGGTATCTGGAGGACTATGCAGGTGGACACTAGAGATAGCTCTTGTCAAATTCTGGTCTCAAGTGGGATAAGTTCAGCTGTGATGCAGATCTCTAAGGGATCTTGGGAAAATTATGGGAAATGTGTAGGGGGAAAAAATGAAAACAGGAGGAGTAAAAGCAAAAACTTTTTTAAATGATCCAAAAATGTCAAAGGATTTGCTGTTCTGGTAAATTCAAGAAAGCCTAACAATTGGATAGGCCTCTACCAAATTGTTTGCTCTGTGAAAATCTAATAGATTCCCTTATTTCAACTGTGCTTCGCAGAGGAAGCTGATAAAAATAGGGAAAAATGAAGAAATCCACTGTTGGTTTGTTGGGGCTTTTTTAATGGACCCCAAGTCTATTCTCAGTTTGATTTGATTAAATATGTGCAACAGACTTCTTGTCAACCAAAATATAATTTGTTTGTCCTTAAACTGATTTGGTCAGATTTAACTCTTGGGTCTTGTTTAAGCTCCTAAAACAAAATACGTACTTTTGACTTGTCCTTTAGAAAGATGAGAAGATATCACGGAAATACAGTTCAGTCTTCTTCCTTTTCCTATTTCCTGCTCCCTCCACTGATTTTCAGATCAGAGACATCTCCCTTCACATTCTCTATTCCTCACAGCTTTTTTCCTCCCCCTTTCCAAACCAAACAATATTAGTTCATGACTGTATGGCAAATGATACCTCTTACACATGGCCAGCAATTCTTGAACGCAGCAGTTCTTCCCAGGAACTTGTGAGTGATAAACTAGAGGGAACAACTTCTTCCTAGATAATGCAGTGTGTACATTTCAGAAGGCACTCTGTTTCTTTAATGAAACATAAACCCATGGTAGCGTATCTGCAGCCAGCATTACAGTTTATAACTATAGATTCAGACTATGAAACATTAAACTTTTAAACACACTTGCCATGGAATAGATGAGATATCATTTAATATTGCTGTTTCCTTGAAGTTCTGTCTGAAATAAGAGTATTAGGGTAAGAAGGAAAATAGGTAGCGGTTTCTTGTTGAGAGAAGGATCAGCAATGTATGTACAGATGTAGCTACATCTGCAGTTCAGCTCATCACACCAGCTCTGGAACACACATAGCATGTAAGCAGGTGAGTCTTTCAAAATTTCACTTCCAAACCAATGGAGTGCTCTGTTCCACAAAACAGCTCTAGTTAGAAAACATTAACTTCTCTGCTGCTTCTAACAGCTCCATCAGAAAGGCTTGTAACATAGCTAATATACTGCTTTTTCTCTACCACCTCACAAGTTTCTCATCGTACTGATTGCAGAGTAACTTCCAGATGGTTACAGTTGTTACCTGTAGCTTGACTACTTCTGAAGCCCAAGGTTGATAATTTAAAGTTGTCTTGTCTTTGTCAGTGCTATACTGCGTGCTTTTTGGCAGTGACCTTGGGTGGCTCTCTGTACATCTGAAACGGTTCATAACTTGCACCCTAGAAGCTCACAGGGTGGCAGCACACCACATGCTTGATTCCTGCCAGAGATTTGGTTGTCTAGAGGGTTATTTTTCTCTGAAGTCTAAAAAGATGTAGTTGCTTCCACCAAAAGTTATTCTTATCCAAGTTTGGGAGCATATCACTGAATGTATTGAGGTAATACCTATGTTAGGTAGATGGGTTGCTTCTTGAAATGGTAGTGAGGTTCTTTCTTTGCCCACAGGAGCCTCCAGGCTAGGCTGACTTCAGATGTGTATGTTTTGCATTAAGAATTACCTCTGTGACTCCAAAGGGAGCATTTGAGGTGCTCTTACACTTTAACGTTAGACTCCAGTGCAGGAGTCTGGTCACCCAGGAAGTGACAAACATATGAGTAGTGATTCTCTCTACAACTGAGAGAATCTGTTCCCCTTTTCCACCTGCCAAGTCCCACACATCTGCGTTGCGTTCTCCTCTGATTGGAGTCCCAGTGAGGAGAAAGAAACCTGTTTTCTTATGTTGGTGTGGGAAACCGACCTACTATTTTGAAATGTCTTTCTAAGTCAGCTAAAAAGAACTACAACTTCCGTGGATCATTGGGAAATCCTCCGGAAGTCGGAAGTTGTGGGGGACGCGGCAAGATACAAAAATCTGAGGGAAAACAGAAGACTCTCTCTTCCCTCCCACACCGGCAGAGTGTTTGATCACACGCTAGAACAAGTCACACAGGAGTTTTGGTGATACATAGGTATGTTCAGTTGTTGAAAATAGTAAGAGTAGGTGATTCACAATTTCTTCTGATAAACTTATGGAAAGCAGAATGTGGGAATAAATCAGTGATGCATTTCCAACCTGTATCAGTAAACCTACAAAACAATGTGTTTCTCTTTGCTCATTTATTTGTAATACTTACTTTGGTTTCTTGTGACACTTCAGTATCAAACATCAGTAAATGGAGTAAGTGTAATCTTTTATTGCCATTGTATTTAACAAAGGTGGATGCACATGATGCCTTAGCTATTGCCCATCTCAAATAGATGGTGCTCTAAGGAGGAATGTGGTGGAAAATTCTAAAGCACTTTTTGGTATTCAAGTCAATGGAAATGTTTCTTGAGTAATTCCTGAATTTTACTGGGAAATAGTTATGAAATTTCTTTTTAGAAAAAAAGTAGCTTGTATTTGTGAATATATTGCTGCATAGAGAAAGAAGAAAGCAGAAGTAAACCTGATTCATCCTTTCTCATTCTTCAAGTAACCAAGCCATGCAAAAATGGCAATAAATTAGATGGTTTTTTAAAAATTCTATCATTTTCTGTTCCCTGAGAATATTAAAATAATATTAATAATTTTTTAATGTTTGGGAAATAATAATGCATTATTTTAATCTGACAGGTTCTGGCTTTAGTGAACAAATGTCAAACCAAACTTTATACTGAGGTGTTAGCAAGTTGTAAAAGTGTCTTTGACATTAAAAGGAATTGTAGATATTTTAATTAAAGTTTCTGAAGGGCAGTTTTCCAAAATGTTCACAGTCCAATGTAGACAGTTAATCTTCCTTATATATTACTGTCTCCAGTTTGTACTAGTAGTGCAAATCATGCTTATGACTTGTATGAAAACTTAATTTATTACGATAAGCTGGATGTATTTTGTGAGCTGACAGACTCAGCTGTGGTGCTGGTTCAGTGTGTGAACTCTCTCACTACCCAGTGATTTCCCATCCATCCTGTTTATGGCACAGGGCTATTTATTTATCCCTGCTCAGTACAGAACTCTCAGGATATTCAATTTATGGGGAAGTCCAGGTTTTAACGCAGGATAAATAATATACAATTTTTTTAACTCTTAATTCTGTTTTTCACTTCATTTGGAAGGCAATAAGATGGAAATGTCCTGGTAGTGCAATGCTATGTATGTTGTGAGTTATGGGTAAAGAAACCAGCTTTCCCCAGCTCACTTTTATGGTCACCCAGGAAAGGTTAGAGGTGATGAGTTGCTTGAGAACTACATGCAGCTCTGTGGCAAAAACATGAGGCCCCCTTGGCAAGGGCTGTAACACATGCAGGGCTGTGCTGAGGCCAGTCTGCTGGGTAGTCTGGGCCTCTCTGGTCCAAGGAAACAGATTATCACTGGCACTTCTCAGGAGCCCAGATCTGTGGCCAGCCCAGCATGGACAGCAGAGCACTGTGGGGGAGCTGTTGTCATCTCTTGCCTGTGAACTCCTGGTGGAGCTCTGTTTCCTGTTGGTTTTCTGAGAGACGTGATGTGTGTCTTGTGGTTTGTAGTCAGGAGGGCTGGATACTCGTGACTGCAATTACTTGGCTTAGGTATTAATTTCTGAAGGACACAAGACAGTCTGTCTCTCTAAGATGCTTAGTGATAGTTAGGAACAGCCAGACAGCCAACACTTGCCTCTCTGGCATTCCTGATGATCTTGAATTAAACAACAATTGACCAGATTGCAATATGTTTAAAAATTTTTTTTTACTCTTAGCTGTACATCAATTTCTCCTTTCTGGGAGCTAAGCAACTGTTGGCTGGGGCCTAGCTTTTACTCTTATGTGACCTTGAATAGAGCAAGTTTGAGTTTAAAGGATGTTTGCCTCAGTTATGTACAAGACCAGTGTATTAGCTGCTTACCACTTTGCTATTTAGCAGATAACTTTCCAGTTTGAAAAGGCCTTGTTTCTGGATATGATGGATGTGTTGTGGTTTATATAAGATACAAACTTGGAGCAGGAGCATTTTTCTTGCATCAAATTCATGCTCACAGCAGTACCTGTATTGTATGTAGCTATCTTTAGAAATGCTGGATATATCTGTGCCCTCAGTGAAATGTAGAAAGCAGCAGTACTGAGGACGTATTTCATTATTTAAAAGGTGAATGTTAAGATTCACTGCTGCTGCTCTATATATTACGCAAACTGCAGACACAACACATTTCTGCGAAATTAAAGAATAACAGAAGTGAGGTAGACAAGGCATTGCTGAGCTCATCCTCCTGACAATTCTGTAGCAATAAGTCGCCTCTTCCAAATATCCCTTCCTCTTAATTTTTCTGAAGAGTTTCAATTCAACCTTTTTTCTTATTTTCTTTTTTCCCCATGAGAAACCGAAGAGCTTGAGAATTGCTTTGTAACATCTCATCCAAGTTTATAAATAATGAAATTGCCCCAAATAAGGAATGCTCTGAGAGAAGTATTCGAGCATTTCTCTGCCTTAGGGTGCTAGCTCTGACAAGAGTTAGGTGGTGGTTTAGTGGATGAACTGTCAACCTTAATCCTCATAATTACAATTTATAAAGCAAGTTTATTTAGTGGAGTATTTTTTCTTTTCTTAAGACTTAAAAGCCTGCAGATACCATCATGCTTACTCTGATTTAAGCCACTATCCTATTCTACACTTTACTGACCTTATTTTTATTGTGATGTTTATTTTTGCTTGTATTGTAGAAGTGGTCATTCTGCAGTAATTTGCCCTTCTAACTGGTTATTTATTAAAGATATTAGAGAATTGCTGTGCAAAGTGCATTGCAAAGGAGACCACTCCAGTATCTAGAGCAGTGCAGGAAAAGTATTTCTCCATGACGAGTTCAGAAGTGATCTGTGTCTGCCTGTGTGGCTGTCCTGAAGTTTTGCATAACTCCTAATTCCTAAGAGCCAGTGATCTTTGAATTGCAATTTAGCTGTCCAGTTAGCAGAATTGTTTCTTGGAGCAATGACAGCCTGTGAATAACTGTAGTAAAAAAGCAGAGGATGGCAAGCTCTACCTCTCCTCTTAATGCTCTGTTCATAGGTGCAGGGATCATCTGACATAGAGGGACAGTGCTTCTTAGGTATGCGGCTTTGTGCTCCCATGCTTTTCTTGTGAAATGTGTAGCTTCTATCAAACCTCTGCACGAACAATGTGTATTTTGACATCTGGGTGTCGGTGCGTTTTTTCAAAGCGTAGAGTGGAGTAGCTTTAAGCTGGAGGAATGAAAACAGGTGAAGCTGCAGTGGAAAGCATGTTTGTTGGGTTTCAATTGGATATTTTCTTGTTGCCTTTCTAGGTCTGATGTAGTTGTTCTGTGCTTTTCAATTGCTAATCCTAATTCCCTGAATCATGTGAAAACCATGTGGTATCAAGAAATCAAGCACTTCTGTCCTCGCACACCTGTCATTCTGGTGGGCTGCCAACTAGATCTTCGCTATGCAGATCTTGAGGCTGTTAACAGAGCCAGACGGCCTTTGGCAAGGTAAAGTTTAAACAAAAATAAGAATTTTTTTAAAATCACCTTGTTAATCAGGTACAGTACTTTCAAAAGAGAAGTGATAGAGTCTAGCTTCCTTTTTTTGTAAGTGAGAATATATTTGCTTTCTTTTTATTTCTGTTGTGTGAGTTGGTTAGCTCTTAAACACACACAGTTATGTTTCCCACACCATTTTTGCACATTGGACATTTAAACTTGTTTGGGTGCCTGCTCGTTATGATAACATAGAGATAATAATGATTACTGGAGGTTTTCATACGTGTGTTTCTCCATCTGAACATGTGTATCATGTCCTACCCTGACACTACTGTCAAGTACTGAAGTACTGTTTTAAACTGACAGATTCTGCTTAAGTTTTACTAATTCTCAATTACTGTTTTTATGTAAATGTAATCCTAGATCATGGCAGAAAATAAAGTGCTTGCAAATTAAATTTTTTAAAGTTCTGAGATTAAAGGAGAGTTTGGGGTTATTCTGGAGAAGCTTTGTTTTTCCCAGGTTCAAGAGACAAACATTCACAGTTGGGCTAAACGGTTTCACAGTTACCTGATCACTTCTAATTTCCTCCTTTTATGTGATTTTGAATGAGACTAGATTATCCATGATTATGTAATCAAAGACTGTATTGCAACAAATTTCTGTAAAGGGACTGAAATAATATTTCATGGGCTTTTAGAAAATTTGCATGCATGGCATTCAAATTTTTTACTCGGCAATATGATTTTTATAGGTTTGTTTGTTTATTAAACATTTCTTCATTGTGTAGGTGGGGTGAGCTTTTTGGTTGACTCTTTAAAAGGAAATGTTTTTTCAAAATCCAAAATTATTCTTCTGTCCTAATCCTCCTCCTTGATTTCACTATCAATAAAGTTTGAATCAGTATCCTGCATGTCTAGCACAGACTTCTGCCACCTGAACTGATTATTAACTGGCGACTAAAGCAAGCTGTTGTCTGGAGTGTGTTAAATCCGTGCCAGCTTGTGTCTGCCCAATATGGTATGTTCAGAGAACACACTGTTGGGTCATGTCTTCTGGTGAGAAGATTTTTTTTGTTGTTGGGAAAGTGGATCCTAGCCCAGACTTTTTTCTGGTTTGTTTACTCCACATCATATACTAGAGATGCTCTGGAAATTCATGAGTTCCCACATAATGCTTCTACAGCCAAAACAGGCCTATCTCCTCAAGTGTGTTCAGTTACACTTTTGTCATAGGCTATTATGATTTTTTTAGTAAGCATAAGCTTAAGAAATACTTCTCATTTCATATTTAGCTGTATTTGTGGCATTTTTATGTCATGAGAATTTTCATTTGAGTTTAGATGATGGATATAAAGAAAGATACTGACAATATCTGAGAAGAAAGGGATGTTAAGAGGTGTTTTAAATAATGAAAGTTCTCAAGCATCCTATCAAACTTTTTTCACATTAAATTTCCCTTTAGCAAAGAGAAGGCTTGCTACATTTTGTGCAAATGATTTCTACATACTTTTAGTAACGTTACAAAGACATCGCCAAATTTAAACAAAAATTGTAACTATGTGCTATTCTAAAACTCTGTGGACTCATGGTTGTAGATTTCAAAAAGGCTTTGTGGGCTTAATTTTATATTAGTTTCATTTGAATGATAGTTATCTCAGAATTGTTGCTGAGACATTTTGTAAAATTCCATGCTTTCTAGAGTAACCTGGTGATGTTAGTTGTGTGTTATTTTTTGTTTAATCCTAGGCCGATAAAAAGAGGAGACATTTTGCCACCAGAAAGAGGCAGGGAGGTTGCCAAGGAACTTGGAATACCATACTATGAAACCAGTGTATTTGACCAGTTTGGGATTAAAGATGTGTTTGACAATGCAATTAGAGCTGCCCTGATCTCCAGAAGACACCTGCAGTTCTGGAAATCTCATTTGAAGAAGGTCCAAAAACCTCTGCTTCAGGCTCCATTCCTACCTCCAAAAGCCCCTCCTCCAGTTATCAAAATTCCTGAGTGTCCCGTACCGAGCATGAATGATGCTGGATATTTACTGGACAGCCCACTGTGTGCAGATGTTATGTTTGTTCTCCAGGAGCAGGACTACATTTTTGCTCACAAGATTTACCTAGCTACCTCCTCTTCAAAGTTTTATGACCTTTTCTTAATGGAATGTGAGGAAAGTCCAGACCTGGATGAAGCACAGTGTAATAAAGAAAATACAAATAAGGATGTTCTGACAAGTCATGTTGAGACAAATGGTGACAGTGATGAGACATCCTTGAAAGCTGCTGATGTTAAAATTCCCCCACCAGAAAGTACTGACTCATTAAACATGCTAGAATCTGAACTTGGTGAAACAAATTCTGCAGCAAGATCTCTGTCATCATGGGGTAAGGGGTTTGTTAGTGTGCATAAGGAAATGCAAGTGAATCCTGTCTCAAATAGGACGTGTCCTGTAACTGTGGTAAAAATGGATTCATCTGTGCAGGCCAGACCTTTTAAAACCGTTTTGCAGTTTTTATACACAGGGCAACTGGATGAAAATGAAAAAGATCTCACAAAGCTGGCTCAGATTGCTGAAATCTTGGAAGTATTTGATTTGCGAATGATGGTGGAGAATATTACGAATAAAGAAGCCTTCATGAATCAAGAGATCACTAAAGCATTTCATGTCAGAAAAGCTAATCGGATAAAAGAGTGCCTTTGCAAAGGGACGTTTTCTGGTAAGTAAATACATGCTTTAACAGGAAAAGCACTAACTCATTTCTCATTCATGTTACTGTTGCTTCACAGGCTTCAAAAACTGTGACAGCTTACATTGTTCTGAGAGGAGGGATGAACACAAATTTATAGTGTTACTCAGGGCTAACTGTTCCAACTGAGATTCTGCAGTTTAATTTCTCAAAATCT
This sequence comes from Coracias cyanogaster, assembly GCA_033124195.1. Taxonomy (NCBI): domain Eukaryota; kingdom Metazoa; phylum Chordata; class Aves; order Coraciiformes; family Coraciidae; genus Coracias; species Coracias cyanogaster. The sequence goes on along the minus strand of JAVSBS010013001.1, from coordinate 22,993 downwards.
ACACAGAAGCTTTTAAATAAATGACCAAATTTTCTAAAGTGGTGAACATCCAATATCTCCTTTTCAAGTGAGGCTGTATTTAACTGCATAGAACACTAGAGTTATCTGTGGGGTGGGAAAGTGGGAAGTAAAGAGGTCCTTGATTAACAACATGCAAGTGAAACATACGTTCTTGTGACATGGTTTCACTTTAAATGCAGAATTGCAGCAGGCCTGTTTCTTTGTTCCCATGGCAGATGTGACATTTAAATTGGATGACGGAACCATAAATGCCCACAAGCCACTGCTGATCTGTAGCTGTGAATGGATGTCTGCTATGTTTGGAGGATCATTTATTGAAAGCTCAAACAGTGAGGTATTTTTCCATTTTTGTCAATTTTGCTTATTATGTCTGATGGGTTTAGGGCGATGGAAGCATCATTCTGTATCTATCTGAAGGGTTGCAATAATCCCTGGAATGATTCTTTATTATTCCCTTGCAGACCTGGGATGCTTTTCATCTTAAGGCATTAAATTAGGATGCCTAGGACGATAACATCTTTTCTGCAAGGCATGAGACTTCCTCCAATGCTGGAGCATTTGTTTAAACCTGAAATCCTTTAAAATAGTAAATATGGGGGGGAGAATTAAATATTAATTTGTTAATTTCTTTTAAGTAAGTTTTAAAGTTGTGTGAATATATGTTTATACAATCGGAAGCACTGCAAAGAATTATTGGGGCAGGGGCATTGATGAAGGAATTAAACGGGAAAAAAAGTGTTCAAGAACATGGAATATTAACCTAGAAAAGAGAGGTGACTTCACAGTGCTTCAGTAAAAACTAAGCTCAGATTCTCTAGTGCATCAGCTTGTCCTCTTGAGTAAAGCCAGCTATGAAGTGCAGTATAAAAAAATCTCAATGCTTTGAATTAAGATTTAGCCGCAGAAGCCTTGTATTTTCCAGTGCCTTCATGGTATGTTTTTCAAGTTCTAAACGCTCTGCTAATATTTTTTTCTTGTGTGTTATCCATACTCAGGTTTTGATTTTTGTTTTGATTCTCTTGTTCCTTTTCATACTTACAGATCTTGCTTATATGAAAAGTTACGGGTTTTGTGTTTAATATTCCAGAAGATTGCGTTCTACTTAGATTTTTCTTCCTTCTTCTAATACAGCTGTAAACATAATTCCTTTCCTAGAGGCACACTCATCAAGTGGGTTACTAAAAATACATAGTTTGATTCTAGTAAGCAACATCTGACAATGAAGAGTATACATTTAATTTATACCAGCCTATTTTTAATGATTAATTTAACAGTCCTAGTTAATCTTTCTGAATTAAAATACTTAGCTTCATTTTATAGACTTTAAAGCATCCAGTAATGCTTTTGGATGTTTTAAAACATAGGTAGATATAAATTGAGTGGTGTCCTTTGACTGGTTTAAAAAGAAATCAAATTATCTACCTTTTACTTATTACTTTTTCTGTATTTGGGACACAACATTTTATAAACCCATTCACTGAAGTTACTGTTCTCTGCACTCACAAAAATATATTAATAATGAATGAGTCTCACAACTAATTCCTCTTATTTGGAGAACTGAACTGCTTCCCAGAAGTGGCTAATGTCTGTAAGAGGTTCCTGCTTTTGCACAAACAGATCTGGGTTTGAATCCCACCCATCCAGGCAGAGCTGAAAGAAAAATTCACGAGCCCCCAAAGGTTCTCAACCAGCTACGTGACAATGATTAACCCCTGCTGAGCAGGAAGTATGTACTGACTGCTTCCAAGCAGTCAGATTAGCTTCCATGTATAATTCCTCATCATAATTTTAATTTTTCTTCTCTGCAATTTTATTACTGCAAGTTCTTCAGAATACCACAGTGCATTCTTAAGTGCCAGCATCTCTTGAGTTATGAAGATGTACATGACAAACCAGTGATTAATGGGATCCACTAGCTTAGGTATTGGAAGCAGACTTACCTGCTGCAACCTTGAGCCCTGCAAGAATCAGTTTTACCCTGTTCTTTGGAGGAGTGATTGTGTGTGCAAACTGTAGTTGAGATGCTACAGTGAATAGGTTACAGTGAGGCTTTCTAACACCTTCCTCTTCTTTTAGGCTGCTCTGCAGTGAAATCGAGTTAGTGTTGTGCTGGCAAGAAATTAGTTAGCTTTTATCCTAGGCTTGGTAGTTTCATTATATCATGAATATATTATGCTAATTACACGTGTGTGTGGCAGGAATGGTTTACGTTTTCTTTGCCTCGTTTCTTCAGTTCGCAGTCCCTTTGCAACCATAATTTACTTGGATAATTTGGTTATTTATAAATAGACTGAGAAGGGTGGCTTCTTTTGTTATACTTTGGTTTCTGTCATTCTCAGAACCTCCAGAATAGCCCTTGCCAGGAGCAAGTAGGATTGCATTCCTCACGAAGTCTACCAAGGGAGGTTTGGCATGGGAAGTGCTCATTGCCTTTTATGTATCCCACATCGCTGTCCACTTGCAGGCCAGAAAGCATTGAACAAATTCACTGTTTGATGTGGACCCAGATCTAGCAACTTGGTACCAAGTTGCTTGCATGTAGAACTAGCAAAGGATCTGACTCTGGAGCTATGCTTACCTGTTGGCAGCTTCTTGAACTTTAATTGAAATTTCTGCTTTGAAAAGTTCTTTCCCTGCATTTCTAAAATGACTCGAAGAGAATGAGACAGTCTAGCAAAGTGTCAGAAGTGAAATATGGCCTCTATATGAAATTTCCTTAATTCTTAAAGACTCTTCTCTTAAATATATTTTCCAGGTAGCTCTTCCCAACATAAACAAGGCTTCCATGCAAGCAGTTTTAGATTACTTGTATACCAAGCAACTGTCCTCCAGTCAGGAACTGGACACACTTGAGTTAATTGCATTGGCAAACAGGTTTTGCCTTCCTCACCTGGTTGCACTAGCAGGTAAGAATTTGTGGCCTTGTCCAATGCAGTGTTTTCTGCAATGGCTGAAACATGTTTTAATGGTTTTGGAACACGCAGGATTTTCTCAAGCATCAGGGAACTTTTTTTTTCTGAAAGGAATATTGTAATATAAATAGGTATTTTCAGTTAGAAAAATCTATTTGCATTTCTCTTGCCTTTTTTAGTTTTGTGCTAAACCAGCTCAGAACACTGAAATATACTGTTCTTCAAAAACAGAAAGAATAAACCTTTTCTTTAGCACTGATATAACATCTGTGGTTTGTAATATCCATTCTGTGGTTAATTTACCTGAAAACAGGATGGATCCCAGGCTTTCCGTTATGTAATGAATGAGGTGCATTTCTATTTGTAGAGAATAACTGAGCCAATTCAAACTGATCTAGATGAGCTTGTTTTTTAGAAATGCTGTCTTGGTCTTGGATCCCTCTTCACTGCCTAGGTGGGAATTGGATGTTTTGGTATATGCATGGGGATTCAACCCTCATTTCAGGAAGAAAACTTTTCTATCATGTATTTAGAGAAAAAAAAAACAGGACAGGATACTACTTACTTTTAAAATTAAATCCACATACACACCAGACCTCTGTGTGTGTGTGTTTGTTTATTTGTTCCCTTCTATGTAACTTGGCATTGTTCTGAAGATATGGCCAAGGCTGAAACTCAGAGGCAGATGATGCAAAGCTACACATAATTGAAGAACAAAATTTAGGCAAATTTTAAGCACATTCTAAATCCTAGCTCTCCTTCATTTGTGCATCGGGATTGCATACCTTGTCTTCACTAGTTCTGACAGACTAAATCTTTATTGCCTGATTTTATATGCATGTTTTAACTGAAGTCTTGATTATGCTTTTAATTAGTTGCAGCATAAATATACATATAGTATTAAAAATATTTCATTCCATTTAGCTCGTGATTAAATATTTTTTATTCCAAAGGCTACTACCAAGAACAGGACCCAGCAGAAACGAATCAGCTGACAACATTTCCCAATAAATACTCAGGCCTCTAAGATGTTTATGCTTCTAGGAAAGAGTTAAGAAGACTCCTAAACTAAAGTGACTTTTAGGGGAACTGGTCATCCTTCATCTGGATTCTAGGAACAACTAATCTGAGAATCTGAAGAGGGCCTGAAGTGGTACCCACACAGTGCTGTGGGTATCCTCATTAGTAAATCCACAGTGCAATCACAAGTGCACTTTAGTGCAAGTTTCCTAAAAACTTTACTCTTGCTTTTGTATTACCCAGAGGAGACAGCTGATTCTTATTTCTAATTTATGTGGACTAGTACACCCGTCCATTCTGCCAGAAAGAGAGCGGTGGCTGCTGAACTTTGTCCTTCTATAAATGGTTATTAATTGCAGGCTCAGTTTCTGTAAGAAAGAGATAAGAATTGCGTGTGAGACCAGAAATAAACAGTTTGGGTTGAGGCAAAGGGACAAATTCTCCTGTGGACTGTGCTCCGCTGGAGCAAGACAGTTTATGCCTGTGATGCAGAAACTCCAGCCACAGCTCTTAAATGCCAGAATTTGACTTCACCCAAGTTGCTCAGGATGTCTGGGTGAATGTGCCACTTGCATAATGCTAGAATTAACATTAGAAGGAAGGAGAACCTGTCTTCTTGGTTCTATTACCTGTGGATGATCTGAAATGTGACAATTTTCCATATGAGTGATGAGTTCTCTCCTCTAACAGAACAGCACGCAGTACAAGAGCTGACAAAAGCCTCCATGAGCGGCATTGCAATAGATGGAGAAGTGCTATCCTATCTGGAATTGGCTCAGGTCAGTGTACACTGTTTTTTAAAGATATTCTGCCTGTAGGACTTGCTTTTAACACCTTACTGGTTCTGAGCATTGCATCTAAGTGGCTCAAAGTCTGTAGGTCTGACAGTGACTGACAATACAATTTAGTTTTATCTTCTATTGCAAAGAAGGTTTGTACATTACTTAAATAGATGTTTCATCTTTGAACTAATCTGGAAGGCATTGTCTTTCAAATATATTTTTTTATTTTTTCTTGATTCCAAGCTTCCAAGCTCCATGTTCTTATGGCCATGTTTCAGTAATACCAAATGTAATGCAATGTAGCTGTTCAGCTTGTAATATTGCCTGATTCTTGGTTCCTTTCAATTCAGTACTTGTAGGTATATTTAGACATGTATTGTAAAGGTAATTTTTTTTATATTCTTAGACTTGGCATTTAGACTGGCTCCTCAGAGCCAGTCATCTGATCAAATCCCACTACTTTATGTTCAAACACGTTTCAATATTTCTTGAGTCCCAAAAAACATGAAAAGAGAGAGCCCCAGCTCACAGTTAAACTGCACACCTTTGTTCTCCAAAAGGAGTGCTACAGCAGTCTCCCAGATACAGTAGTACAAGCCAAAATATTTTTAAAATTGAATTATGCTTTATTTCACGTGAATGGTGAGTCTGGATGCAGGTTAGCTTGAAGTCTGGAGTTTAAGTAGCACTGAAATACAGCACAAGCTGGCCACCATGCAAGATTTCCTGCAGCTGTTTTCAAGTCCCTTTCTTGCAATACCTGTAATGTTATTGCAAAACCAGAACTGAATGCCTTCAGAAAAGGCAGCTCACTTCACTTAATTTTGATTTTATAAAGTGGGTTTTTTCTTTCTTTTTTCTCCTGGTTGAAGACAGAACTAGTGTGTTTAACTAGTTAGGATATCACTATGATGTGATTTATAACCTGAGAAGATCACGGTAGACGGAACACCAAAATAGATACACACGCTATACAATCTGACTTGCATTATAGCTGTGCTTCCTTACCAATGTAGGAAGCTTATACAAGATACAAGCTTGTATTGAGCTTTCAGTAATGCTTGAATTCTGTCAGCAAGCATAGTTTTACACGCAGTAAAGTTACTACTGCAGTGACTGATAGTGATATATGACTGGTGCAATCATGCCAGAAAATACAGGTCCAGCATGCCTTGGGTTCAGATCCTGTGTGAGACTGGATGCAGTTTGCCAGATGCTATGCATGCTGTGCAACTATTCGTGATCCTTTTGGGCCACCGGTTGTTCCAGCAGAATTCTGCAACAAGGTCTGGGGCATCTAGAGGCCACTTCAGCCTCAGAAGGTCTCCTGTATCTTAGGAGAGTGCTGCCAGATACAAGCCACTGGAGTTCCCTCTAGCTTTAGTTGTTAATTGGGGCTGCAAAATGAATAACTTCAGGAAATGGAATGATCTCTTTGTTTTTCTTTACAGTTTCATAATGCTAACCAGCTGGCGGCTTGGTGCTTGCACTACATCTGCACCAACTACAACAGTGTTTGCTCCAAATTTCGCAAGGAAATAAAGGCTAAATCTTCAGGTATGGGCAATTTTCCTCCCTAGGTTTCATGAGGTTTCTCTTCATTCCCAGTTGGTTAAACATGAAGACAAAGATGAGCTCAGATAGCTAAGCCATGAGACCAAATATCTGCACTATCATAAGTAGCATTCATAAATTCTTATGTGTTAAAAAAGGTCATAATCATTAGCCTGATTCCTGGGCAAGCATAATATTCTATACCTATTTCATTGATGCTAAAAGGAGCAGAGCTATTTTCAGGCCCAGCAGTGAAAATGCACTTTGTAAAGGCTTGCTTTTTCACACTCCCTGGTGGACTAAGGCCTCTTGAATGCAACTGCTTTCATAGTCTTTTCACCCTGTAAGTAAGGCATATGAGAAAATTGTAGGAGTCCTCCATAAGCCGGCTAACATAGAAACTGGATAAATGGTGAGTGGCATGACTTTTTGCAGACTTTTCTGGGATTTATGGATCTTATTGGCTTGTTTGGGGGCTTTTTGATTGTTTCTTTTTAATCAGATAATCAAGAATATTTTGAGAGGCATCGCTGGCCACCCGTGTGGTATTTAAAGGAAGAAGATCACTACCAGCGAGTTAAAAAAGAAAGAGAAAAGGAAGATGTTGCACTGAATAAACACCATTCAAAGCGGAAGTGGTGCTTCTGGAATTCCTCTGCTGTAGTTGCCTGAACTAAGTGGAAATGCATCGCTAGTGTCAGAAATTAGTCTTATTGTTAGAAATAAGATGTAGTTCAGGTTTTCAGGAAACTTTGTTCCACGTGTGCATTTATTATTGCTGGGGTCAAAAGCACAAGCTCACTGAAAGTGAGCCTGGAACAGCTCCTTGAAGTCATATATATATTTTTGGCTAGTAAGCAGATAAACATCTACCATTATTACATTTCTTTTTATACACATGAAAAAAAAAATCCAGCATCAATATTTCAATCTCCAATTGGGAAATATTTTTATATTGTCTGGTATATTTCGTTCAGATGAAATTCTGGATACCGTTTTATTTTACAGACCACAAAATAACCATGTAGCAGCTTTGTAATTAGATTTTAACTATTTTTACTATGCGAGTACAGTGAAATAGACAATCTTCAGTCATAAAAGACCGCTTTTAGAATATCTCATGATGAGTCATCTTAGTAAAAAATCTAGTTGCCTAGTATATGTTGTCTTTTTTAAACCAAGTACTGTGCACTGGTAATATAATTAGATGGTTATTTCCCCTTTCTAAAGTAAAGGGTTAGAATAAGATCCAATAACTGCAGGATGTAGAGTGCTTGATCTTTGCTGAGCTAAACAGGCAGTATAATTACCTGTTCAACTGCAGGCAAATGTATTTCTAATATTTGCCATGTAAGTGCAAATAATTATGACTACGTGGGCCACATGAAATCTAGTATTCTAAGTATACAGAGGTTTTATATGTCTAGATCAAAGAGAGTATTTCTAAAATCATTTAGAAGGGCTTATTAATTTATATCCTTATACAAGTATGGATCTGAATACAAAAAGCAGTTACACTGCTTGCATTTAAATTACTGCATGGCAGTTACCTTCTTCTGTGGGATCTTAACCATGCAGCCATTCCTCATGCCGAATTCCTTTTTTGCTTCGGTGCAAGCAAATGAAAGGGCTGCAAAACCAAGTAGGAGTTATCTAGTGTTACAGCATTTTGTAAATGAAGAAGGGTCTTCACACACAAGATCACTTCAGTTTGATCCAAATTGTTTTATAGCTTTTCCAAGGTAGAACTTAAAAAGTTAAATTATTTTTCAGTAGATTGTATATTTCCCTTGGAAATAGACATTCCCAGAAAGCTGGGGGCAAAATGATGGCAGAAGGGCAGGAATTCTGCACAAGTGGTGCAAGAAAAAAAAAGCCTCCAGTGTTTTCAAATAGCCTGTGTGTTAATGTCTTTTTATCAACCATTACTCTAAAGCTGCAGTGTTACGCTAGATTACATGAGGGTGAGAGCATTTTCTAAAAGACCAAAACTAAAATACGTAGACTGTAGACCATACACATGCAATCCTGTACAGCGTCTCAGGCACAATTCTGTAACCAAGGTAGTATTGTGTATTAGGTTTGTTAATATTGTTTTGTGCTGGCAGCTCAGCATACAATGTGAAAAGCTGCTTGTTTGTGGTTTTTTCTGTATTTGAAGGCAAGGCAGTACAGTCAAACCCCAGTACTGTAGGTCCGGAAAGGCTTTGGACTGAAAGCCATATACACCTCTACATATTTGCATTCTGAATGGACTGATTCTTAGCAGATGCTACCACAGGATGGTAGAAGCCACCCAGCATGGAAAGACATGCTGCTTTACAAACTTTTATAAGGAAAGCAAGTGACAGATTCCTCCTACCCCATAAGATTCATCACCGTGTGGTGATAAAGAAGGGCTATAAATGATGGTTGCAAATATGTCTCCTTAATTCTTAGTCAGAGATAATGTATATTGTGGATGAGAAGAATGAATGAAAGAATCCGTGTCCAGACTAAGACAAGATTCATATCTGTTGTCATAAAATGGTAACCAGTCACATTTTAAGTAAGTATTGCTACTAGGTTTTATACAACCAAAGCTACTGTATGATTGTAATCTTGCCAAACTGTAATGTATATATAAATGAACCTGAGGTATATGCAATAATATCCAGTTGTGCTAGTTATCAGCTACTATAACCAAGTGGCTGGTTCATTTGGTTAATGCTGTCTATGGCCTTTAATCTTGGTGGTTATTTTGTGTTTTTTATTTTGCAAAAAAAAGTCAATAAAACTGTTTAGTTACAAATTGTCTCCCAGCTCTTTTGAAGAAGCTTCCTAAATTTCGCATCGGGTGTCACCTTTTTTAGTGCTGCTTGTAAGCATCCAGTTGTGGTATCATTCACTAAATTTTGCTGAACTGATACTTGCATTGTATATCGGGATTTATGGTTGGGAGCATCACAAGGAAATCCTACAGTGTCTGTATATGATGGTGCAAGGCTGGTGCTTGTCACATAGTTTTAAACTGCACAGCAAAAAAATCTGTTGCCACTTTTCCCCATGGTTTCTGATATTTAATTACCACAATGTTACCCAAGGGACACAAAACTAATTAGTCATGACAGACATAGGGAGTAAAAATGCAGGTAAACAGCAGGAACTCCGTAAGGATTTCAGTATGCTTTACACTTTGTACAGACACTGTTTTCCCTGATTTATCACTGCCTTAGTTGTCAACCTGTATACAGAATCTCTCATTACCTGATAGCGGACTCTCAGCAACTACCTTCCTTCATATAGGTTAAGTGATAGGGGTGGGAAGTTGGGGATTTTTGAGAGGATTTTTGCAAGATCTCGGATAAAGAATGCCATGTTTGTGATTTTTATTTAAAGCGCTTAAGCAATGCCAAGGACATTGAAAGTAAGCACATTCAGCACCCAGTGTACATTTTTTTAACATGCTGATTTATGAGAATGTTACATATCTCAAGGAGTTATTTTTGGAAGCAAAGTTTTATTTATTTGATATTACCATTAGATAAGGTAATGAGCTCAACAGAAAAAGTGGTGACATTAGATGTAAAAATGTTTCTTTTGATTGATTATGATAAAACCAATAGCATGGAAAGAAGGAGAAAATCAGAAGTGCTGCTTTTCAGAGCATTCTTTTTTAAGTATTATGACCATTAGGAGAAGTTGCATGTTCTGTGTTTCTAGGGAGTCCCATTCAGCTTATTTCTTACAAATAGTGTTTTTCTTTTTGTTCTTTAAGACAGAATTTCTGCGAGCAAGTTTCTCTGCATCACAACACAAACCAGTTTCTGTGGCTTCCCACTCATAAATAGCACAGCAAAGCCAGAAGTAGAAGTGTTTTGTGAGTAATATGGGATTGGCAAGAATTCAGCTACAACACAGTAATTTCATTTATTGAAGACCTGCTCATCACTGTCTCTTAGTCAGATCAGGCCTCAAAGTGTTTAAAGGTAAGCTAGATAGTTCTAAATAATGGGTATGTAGAGAAGGGTTACCTAGTAGAAGAGATTAATTTGGACATCCTTTCTGAGCACTAGAAGCACAATTGTACCAGTGCAAGTAAGGCAGGAGCAGCACAGTACTTTGTTGCCCTAATTCTTCAGCAATTTACCCACAGATATCCTTTAAGCATTACTTATATCTAGAACTGTTTGATTTGTAAAATAAGGGAGTTTTTTCCATGTTCCAAGAACTGGGAGACCAGCTGAAGGCATCTTGGAAATCCTGCTCTGAGGGCCAAGTCTTCCATCTTCTGTACAAAGAGGTTTAAGTAAAGATCTAATGTAGTAAATAGGATTAATTTTGGTACCTAAACTGCAGGATGGTGAAGTATTTCAGTTCTTCTAGACTTTAGAAGATTACAGTCTGGTGAAGAGATTTGCTTTGTCAGATGAAACTATGGTTTTGTCCCTATTCTGTCCCTTTTTTTCTAGATCACAGTCTCTATCTCTTGTCACTGGATAGGCCAGCATTTATTTATTCTGAGCTGGAATCCAAGATACGTACTATGCAGTGAGGTGTCTTTACGGTGGCTGCTTGCCACTCCCAAATCCCCGTAGATTTTTGGTCTGTTAAAGTGATCTAACACCATTAGCATGAGTCTACTTTTCCTGCAGGCAAAATTCCTATTGAAGTGCATGTGATATCCCACACACATACACGCTTTGGGGCTTTGAGGTCCCACCTAATGAATTTATCCATTATCACTTGCCTGTGTTCCAAATCTGCTATCAGAAATTTGCTCTATGTACTGCATGCAGGATAAGACAGTGTGTTAGCAGCAATAATCCCCATCCTGCAGGCTCTGCAATAGGATAATTCATTGTCAGTTAATGTGCGCCTTTAGCTAAGAGAATATAACACATGCCATAGATTCACTTTGCACTAGCAGCCAGAGTAGTGAGAGTATTTTATATTTATATATGCAACTAAATCACTCACTGCTGCCTACATAAAAATCTTGATTTCTGGTAGAAATATGAAAAGCTTTTGAATCAAGGCTGTAGGTGACTAAGAAGAAAATTTGAACATCAGAGGATGAAAGAATGATTATGTTAATATATCCCAGCTCTAGAAAAAGTCAAAGTGAGATAAAGATATGATTCAGAGAGCAGTTAGCATGGGACAGCAGAATTGTAATTGCTCCTTTATAATTCTTAAGCCTTATGATTTCATTTGTAAGCAGGCCATATAGCTACAACATCCCACTGGGCTGTTCTGCAGCAATACATGTTCTCATCATGCAGGTCCTACATCGTCCCTCAACAAGGTGGGGGAGAAACAGGTTACTGTGAAAATATTATATTGCCGCTTAATAACAAGTCCTTTGCTGTATAGCATTGATACCTGACAGTCTGTCCTTTGCCCTGCAGAGGAGCCCAGTACCACATGCTGGACATAGTATATCTAATTTTTGTTGAAGGATATTCCAGAACAGCAAGGACCTTACCCCAACATCTGAAGGATCTCCAGCCAGTCTCCTTCACTGCGACAGCACGTACAAGAACAAAGTTCTGTGGCAGCCAGGTTTTGGCCTGTTTAGGGATTTCAAGATAAAAAATATAAACTGAGCAACTTTCAGAGAACACTCAAAGTCGGAGACAGAGTCACAGCATACACAGGGATCAGCTGCATGACAACCTGGACAGCAGTATTTCAGGTACCATTTAAAGATGCTACATTAGGGAAGGGTAGATCCCTTGTAGATTGCAGCTCTGGTTTTCAGCTTTAAAGATAAACAGCCCTCACTGTTAGATAAAATTAGCAAGCTGGGAGCCATCCCTCTGTATTGCACGGATCTGAGCAGCCGCGCTCATCACCCCACCCCGTTCTGGATCCTCTGAAGTTTTAGATAAGCAGCCACGTGATAACACTTCATGGGGAGGATTTTCTTAAGAAATTTCCTTGCCTTTAACATTTTTTAAAGTATTATTTATTCCCCATGGGGATTTTTTTTTTTTAAGTTAAGGCTGTACAATAAGGATTACTTGGCATTCCAGGTATTTGTGCTGAGTCACTCAATTATCCTCACAGGTTAAGTAAACCCCTACAATTAGCAGCAGTTTAAGAGCGTATGATTAAATTTGCATCTTAGTCACTAAATGTAAGCTGGTCATTCTGACTGGAAGATCAGATGTGATTGCTCCCACCTCCCAGCTATTATAAGTATTAGTTGTGCATGACATACTACAAAGAAATTACTTTAGATTTCTCTCCTGGGTCCTCAGTCAGACTTACAGCTTGCTTGCAGAGTTTTGTGGTTCCCTGTACTGATTATATCACATCTACATTTTCAATCATAGAGTGTCTGGAGTTAATTTTTGAATAATTGACACCACGTGATGATGAATGTTTGATAGATGATGATGCCTTTTCCCACAAGCAGTATAAAGAAAGGGGGTTTCTAAGGAGCCCTTGGGGACTTTCCGAGGCTCTGTGAATCCTCCCTGTTCCTGCACAGCAGGGTGTACAGGAAGAACTGCATTGGCCTGCAGGGGATGTGATCCAGTGTCATTAGTCCTGTGGTCTGTAAGACATCCGACAGCACTCTGTAAAACAAACTCAATCAAGTGGAAGTACTCACACACTTACTCATTTTCAGAGATTAAATGTGCCTGTACTTTATAGCTGTCCAAGGGGTAGATAGAGGTTTTCCTGCCTCCCTCAGGCAGGTCTGCTGAGGCAGGTCCTCCACAGCTTTGTTCCTTCTTCATTTTGGCTGGTCAAGGGCAGTAAAGTTTGAGTGCACAGAAGTGATTTCTGGGATGCAGGACAGTGTGCATCTCTCTGGCAGGTGCTGCAGTCAGTGGAGGACTGCAGTTCCTGTAGCTGCTCCTTTCCCAGATTTCCAAGCATAGAAAAGGAACAGCGGTAATGAGCTGTAGAGACTGATGTCTGTACTTAATAGGTTTTTTAATTTGCTCAGGGGGTCTGTTTTCTTTGTTTGCTGTAGTCACAGAAAGGTTTGTTTTGTGGAAGCTAATTTGCTAAGAAGATAGGAGGAATAAGAGAAATGACTGCATCAAAAGATAATTGGGTGATTATCAAAAGGTAATTGGGTAATTAAGTTAAAGACTTGCTTTCCTTTCTTCTTAGGCCTTTCCAGTGTGTCTGAAGGTGAGGAGGGAACAGAAGATCAGTGCAGGAGTTCCTGGGCAGAATTTTACTAATTATTAATAGAACAGATTGTTCCTCCATAGCTGAACAGAGGGACAAGGAGGCTGGTGCCTCAGAGTTTGTTAGAAGCCATAAAATGATTCAACTTCAATCTTTTCTGCTTCTTATTGGCTGGACACTATGCTAGGTGGTGTTGGTCTGAGCTTGCTTTAGGGCTCTGGGGAGGATTCTGTGGCCTGCACAGAGTACATGGAGTACATGCCATGCACCTGTAAAAGGCAGGCACTTGATACATAAGCTGCAACTGTCGGGACAGCATTTGATGACTTTGCTGTTCTCTTCTAGCTTCACAGCTTTTGTTTTTCTCTAAGAAAAGATACTAAGGAGGTGTTCCTAAGCCTCCCAGCCCATTAACACACAGTAAGACTTGGACCATGAAGCTAACTCCTTAGAACTACATTCTTCTCTCAGGCTTCAAAAGCTTGTTTCCTTAAACGTTGGTACATGGATGCCAAAGAGAAATCCAGCAGTTCTAGTTCCTTCTAAGCTGTTTTTCAGTCCTTGTCAGCCAGGCTGCCCACACAGATCAGCCAAGCTGCAGAACTTGCCATGTGACACTGGGGGTGTGAAGAGCTAGCAGTTCTCAGGTAATCTGGAAAGGTTCATGGATGAGAAGTTTACTGGGGGTTAATAAACACATAGAGAGTATGCCCAACTAAGCAATTTCCAAAGTAAGGCAAATAACTGGGAGCTTTCAGGAGAGGTACTGCCAGCTGGTCTTGCTGTTGTTTTTTTTTTTCTGGGCATCAGATTTTGGCCAGTGTCAGAGACAGCATAGAGGACAAGTGAATCCTTGGTCTGACCCAGCACTGCTGATCTCTGTGCTCCAAGAATACTGGCATGAAGAATTCAGTGCAGCAGGGAGCTTTTCCCACGTATCCACATGCTCCTTTGCAGTGTACTATCTAACAGAGTTCTTTCTAAGACTTTTGCTGATCACCTTCCATTATTGGAAATTTTCATGATGCTCCAGTACTGATAGTAAATCCAGGTGGTAGCATGCATAAAATAAACAACAGTCACCTGTGCTTTTTTGGAGCTTATCATGTAGCACTTCAGTGTGCCTTTACTGCACCATCTGCACTTAAGGGGATTATTGCCCATTCACTAAGCAACCTCTCGGTGGGCTGTCCGCATCTGCAAGAGCCTATAGCCACTCTAGCACACCTACATCTCCTGGATGTTTATCCAAAAGCTGTACCAAACCTGCTCTGGATTGTTACCTGTATTTTGCAGCCCAGCTGAGACAGAAGTGGTTTTGCCAGGGTCATGAAAATGATCAAGACCTGCCCCTGATCTCTCTCCATTAGCTGCACACCTAATCATAAATCAGTTCTTGAATGGACTGTCAGGTCTAAGCTACAGATTCAACTAACTTGCTATTTGACTGTTTCCTCCACTGCTGTTTTCTTTCAGGGACTCAGTGCAAGAAAGATCTTGTCTTTGAATTCCCTCTTGGTCTTAATTGCAATATGCAGGGAGAAAAATGCAGCCACAACATGTTCCCCTTGTCCTTTCAGCAGTCGGCTACACCGTCATCTTCTGATGTGGCAGCATTTGAGTGAAGCGCTAATCAAGTCAAAACCATTTGATATGGGCACTTGACATTTCATGAGCATCCTCATTCTTTGATACAGGCTATACTTGGGCATAGGGAGGGCAGACTGGCACAATCACTGTATTTCTGCTGGGTTGTCTGCACATATGTGGGGAAGGACATACTCTAGGAAACCAGAAAGCTTTTCAGGAATTTAGTCCTAGCCTGCTAAGGAAGCAGGCATCTGTATTACATTAAGGGCTGTGTTTGGCCTTGGCAGGAGCAAGGTTCAGGGCAGGGGGCGGGGGGTAACTAAGCACTCCCATAGTATGGGAGTTGAATGGCATCAAACTAAACTAGCACATGGCACGTTCACAACCAAGAGCATCTCTCCACAGCAGTGTTAGTTGAGCTGTAAAATCTCTTGCCAGAAAACACTGGCTGGAAGCCCACACAGCTCTCAAAAAGAAACCTTTGGGGATGAAAGCTGTCCAATACAAGATCATCACCTCTGCTTCAGGGACTTATGCCCAAGACACTGCAAGTTGGGAGTACACCACCAAACGCCATTTCATGCTTATCATTGCTTTATATTTCCCCAAAGCAACTGCGGTGGGCCACTGTCAGAGGCAGGATTTGGGGCTGAGCAGAGCTTCATTAAGGACACTCGCTCCTACTTCACTGCAGAAATAACCAAGTCTGCTCCCTGTGGTGCAGCAAGAGTCCCTTGTATTTGAACAGGTTGATCTTCTATCTGATGTCAGTTTAAGAGCTCATCACTAACCTGTTAGCAGGTACAGGCTCAGTCCATAAAGGAGGAGGAGGGAAAGCAGATGAATTCCTGCCTCATCCGTTCCTGGAAAATTATAATGTTCTTGCAGTGTTCTGTGCAAAGAATTAGTGTTTTGGAAGAGGTCATATCAATGAATTGATTGTGTCTACAGAGAAAGACTGCAACAAAGAAGCCACTTTGAGCACAGGAGTCAGACGCAGGTATCAGCTCCTGAGAGTGAGATAGACTAGTCCTGCCCAACATACTTAATGATGAAATCTGGCCTCATAGTCTAAAGCAAACACTAGTCATTATTCTGGATGATACTAAATCACGTGACAATACACAGTCTGAATACAGCACCTGTCAGGAATTTCATAGAATCTTGAATCATTTCTTCTTAGCTAAATACCTAAGTAACATGATAGATTCAGTTCTTTGTGTTGCAGCCTGCAGAGTCGCCTTTGCTGCCCTGCTCTTTAGGAGGTCTTTTTGCCTGCCGGGAGTTGAGCAGTTTCCAGTTCTGGAGTTTCACAGTAGCATATTTGAAAAAGGAAAACAAAACACTCTGATACAGGCAGTAATAGTGGGGAGATTTCTCTTACCCTAAGTGCAGGGATCAGCCTGTTGCTGACAGGAGAGAGCCAAGGTAAATACTGTGTCCAGCCACCACTCTGTGTTCCTTCTTACTCACTTTGCTTATTTTCACACACGAGGCTGACAAAGTACCATCACTTAGTGTGATATGCATTTCTTCTATTGCACTGGGAATAATCTTTCATTATTATAAGCTTTTTCAATTTTCTTAAGGCCTTTTACCACTTTGCTAGCATAGCATAATTTATTTTGTTGAGTAGTTTACACATTAAATTGTGTGACATTGTATTTATATGTCTCTGATGAGTTCTTTGCTGGCTAGTGGATCAGTGTTGTGCTTTTTTTTATTATTGTAGCTCACTGCTTTCACAGTGCAATTTTTTCACCTAAAAATGAGGCTTCAAACCTGCTGACTTCTACCACCTCACACCAGTTCAGTTCTCAGCTCCAGACAGACGGGGTAGGGCCTGGAATCCTCTCTGCAGCAGGAGCTTCTCACTTCTGTCCTGAGCAGCTGAGGACCCTTCAAACAGCAAGCAGCAACTGTTTCTCAGAGTTGCTGTCCTTTGCTTTTCTGGATCCATGCCCCTAATTGAAGTTACATATTTTTATCCATAGATTTCATATATAGTTTGAGAAGTTTAGGCTCTGTCTACTGTTGCTTATAAGATTGAAATGGTTCTTTCCTCCTCATACATCCTCCTTCCTCTTGTAGTTTAAGCCTTTCTTAAGCTATGTGGCAAAGCGTGGGCATTAAGTGTGATTAAAGATGACTGTGGGTATACTCACATCAAAGCACAGACAAAACTCAGTTTTCTGTAAGTGTGATTAGTGATGGAGAGCTTGTGCAACACTTCAGGTAGGACAGAACAAGGCACAGTCAGAGCCGTCACACAGACCAGTCCTCACTATTTCTTGTGAAATTACAAAAGGGGGAAACACTCCTCCCAGATAAGCCGATACCAGATTGCAGTCACCACACATCACTTATCTGCCACAAATGGCTTTTGGGAAGTGCTCAGCTTCAGCTGAGAACTATTTTTACATAAGGCTTAGTGTCAGAGTTTTACTAGAGACGTAAACCTTAGGCATACAGTTACATCGGTCAGTAGAGTAAGCATTGACTCTATTGGTACTAAGGTGGTTAACAAAATACACAGCTTTTCCTAAAATTGAGTACAGAGGATTTAAATTTCAGGAAAAGCAGTGTCTTTTCTCCTTGCCTTGCATCAGTGGCATCCTGTTTTGCAGACTAGGCCCTTGGAAATAGTGTGCATACTTCACTGCCTTTTGGACTGTGGAGAGGAAGAAGGAAAATAGCATTTAGAGAAGGCCAAGGACTAGGTGGTAGGCAACCAGGAGAAAGCTGGGCTTGTTATTACATGCACAATCATCACCACAAGTAGATTCACCTTAGCTGAGAAGGGTGTTTGCAAGCCTGCATGCACACAGCTCCTAATCCTTCCTCTTGCACCACCACCCTTTGACCTCCAGCTGGAGGAAAGCACTGGAGCAGCTCGTTAAGCAGTACCACAGGTGAGCTGTCAGGACAACCTTTACACCATTCCCTTGGATGTGTGCCAGCTGTACAGATGGCTTCTTTTTGGCTCTGCTTTCTGCTGAGCTGTACGTATTAAAGCCTGCCTCAGATCAAATCTGCCTTTGCATAGCTAGCTAGAACATAACTGTGTGGCTAGTTGCAAAAGAGCATCACATTCCCTTATAAATACAAGGCTTGGTTTCTCTGTTTTGGGTTATTTTACCCACCTGCTGAGGGTTTTGAAGATTGCCAGGAGCAGAAGAAAATGAGTCAAACAAAAAATGCATTACAATATCTAAAAATGTTAAATTAAAAGCTGAATGGGCTGTTGAAAGCCTGATTCCAACAATAGGAGGGGCTGATCATTAACTTTTCTGCAGATGAGGCAGTGCATTAAAAGCATATTACTAAAATTAATTAATTAATTTAGCACCATAACACCACTTTTAAGTGGGTGGATTATCCTACTGAATAGGGAAAAAGTAGCAGATAAAAATACTCTGTGGAAGCAAATTGTAAGTACAGCAGCTGCACAGAGAGCCCCGCACCTATTTGTCATCAGCCATTGTACAAAGCTACAGTGGCAGTAGGCTCTGTAACTTTGAGCAAGGTATTTTCCTTACGGTTAGTGATCAGCTAGGATTCGTAGTCAAGATGTCCCACATGACAACCCATCCCTACAGTTGTTAGATGTTTTACTACTCATTCCTTAATTAAACACCTCTTTCTTTAGCACAATAGTATGGTACAACAGCAGGGAGCAGAGCCTGACGGCTAAAGACAACAGGAGCTTACAACTATTTCCTTACAAGAGACATCCTACAGCGTACAAACTAGCAAAAGGCCAACACTAATGAAACCAGGAAAAGAAGGTTTCTAGCAGACTAAAGTCTTGGATGCCAGAACAGGACAGAAGAAGTGCTAAGGAACCCTTAGCTCCCTCTATGAGCAAACATACAGGTTAAGCAAACATGGACCTGAACTGCTAACAGCACGTAACCACTGACCAGTCAAAAAATGGAAAATTTCATGCAAAGGAAGAAAAGTTCTGATAGATCTTGGAAGCTATAGATATCATCTTCTAGCTTACAGTTCTTACACAACAGAAGAAAAATATCAGTTCAAGCCAGGTAAGCGTGAAGCAACTTACATTTTGCTTCCTTTAGTTCTAAGTGCAACTTCCCCCTCCATCAACAAGCTCTGAACTGGCTAGCTCTGCTGCTGCTTCAGGTTTTATAGCCCTCCCATCCCCCAGAAGCCTTTGCAGCCTTTCCTCCTCCTTTTCCTCCATCTCTGGGCTTTTTTTCAGTGGGCTTTAACTACTGGGAGGGTAGATTTATTGCAGATACAGCATAGGTTTTAATTCTTGTTTCCTTCCATCTTTTTCTGTTCTGTTAAGCAGAGTGGTGTCTTCTTGTTTTCATTGTACAAGGTAAAGTAATTTCATAAAAAACACAAATAAGCTTATTTTTTAGTGGAGATCTATTCATAAGTTTTGATATGTTCTTCTCTAAGGAGTCAACTACTACAGCCCTACATAAAATTTGGAGCTTGGATCTCACTGAAGGCCTCAAACATGGTCTTGCAGAAAAAAGGTAAGAGAGTTCTGCTTCTGACCAGAAGAGAAAAAGTGGTGTTTAGTCCTTATCTGTGTATTGCTGCTTATTCTTCAGTCTCTAGCCAAAGTTCATCCTCAGATTGTTCAACCTTTTTTCCTTGGTTCCTTTAGGCAGCATAAGTGTGAGGAAAAAATGTGTTTCGGTGTTATTGTTCTTTGCACAATAGAAGGGAAACAGTCCTTCATAGTTGTTCTGTGATCTACTGTACAGGCAAGAAGTTTGCCACTTCCTTGGCAAAGCATTTACTTTGAAGATCTACCTACCCATATCATCCATGCTGCATTTAACAGCCTTATAGATTTGTAGGAAACATACACACGTGACTAAATATATGGAGAAAATATTTCAGATGTGGTCATCTGGGGCTCTCTGGAGCTCTATGTTTTCTTCAGCATGATGAAGTTCTCAGGGATCCTGTGTCAATCTGGTCTAGGTGAACGCTCCTCATGCTGTAATTTTACCTGCTGTAAGGAAGATGCCTCCTGCTGTGAAAGTGATAGTTTGGTGGTTTATAAAACAGATCTATGTGGATTTGTCTGGGTCTCTTCCCCTTGCCTGCCCCTACCAGCTCCTTTCTTGCCAGAAGCAGGGTTTGCTGGTGGGACAGTGACCTCCAGAGCACACAGCTGCTATCAGATGTGAGACAGTCCCAGGTGGCAGCTGGGAGGGAGCTGCTCAGAAACCTCAGAGCAAGAACATTGGGGAGGCCAGTCCTTGTGCATGGATGGGGCAGCTGAGCCAAGCCCTACACCCTCCTCTCTAGGCCCTTGTGGAGAGCTGGTGTGGGGCCCTGCGTTTGTGTGTCAGTGGGGTACCTGGGGTGGTTTGCACAGGACCGTGGCCACATCCTGCCAGCAGGTCCAGGCTGACAAGCCAGAATCTAGTAGAGTTGGTTACTGTAATGGTTGGGCTTTTTGCCTTCCAGTCGCTCTGTGAGACCTAGCGACTTTCAAATGAAACAAGAAGCCTATTACATGAGAGCAGGGACCCTGATAATCCCATGTAGGCATAGGACATTAAGCCTACAGTATTGATGACTCAGTTTGGCTCTTGTAACAGGTCAGAAAGTCTTAGGGGGCCGATAGAGATCACATAGCTCATAACTTTATAGCCAGAAATTATTAAAATAATTATAATAAAGTAATAGTAATAAACCTTCACTTACTTTAATGTCAAATCTTTCTGACACTGACTGATTCCTCTGGCTTGCAAATAACTCCCATATTCCTGAAACTGTTCTGAATGAGTCCCACGCTCTCATTCCACAATCCCATGGGTAAAATCTAAAAAGCTGACTTTAACTCCTCAGTAGTTGAGAGGCTTTTTGGGCCCCTATAAGAGATTTCACTGAATGGAAAAAGCTTTCCTTTGGAAGCCAACTTATTAAAATGACAAAGTCAAGCACTGTCAAAATCATGGCAAATGCTGTGAGCCTGTCACTTTGAAATTGTAGGGGCAGATGGTGAGAAACCTTCCTGCTGGTCAGGGAACTTTATGAAGGCTCAGTTAGTTACTTAGACCAGACTGATTTGGTTTTGTTGTTATTTTTTTTTCTGTTTTTTGTAAGAATTAAACTTGGATTACCTCCAATTTGTCGTAGGCTAAAAGCATATATTGGCCAGTACAGGCCAGCTGCTTTGTGGTAATGCCACGTCCCAGAATAACCTTTTTATTTGATCATGCCTTCGGTAAAGCAAAGAAGCCTGTGAGCGTATTCCTTGTTCTGTGTTCCTCCTCAATCTTAGCAAGACAGAATTTAAATGCAGTAGGCATATTGGTTTTCTTTGATTTTTTTTTTTTTCTTTCCCCCACCGGGACACTTGGAGTAACAGAATACTTTCAGGACATGGCTTAAGAGCTGGACAGCAAGACAGTCCCTGTTCAAACATAAAGAATGACTGGAAGAATAACTATGGCTGAATATGGGCTAGCTACTGAACTGGCAACTGCCTCCAATGTGCTGATAACGCGCCTTGAGGCCGGTCAGAATTTGGGGGATTTGGTTTGATCCGGTTGCTGTTGAAGAAGCTTTCCTTTCCCTGGTATTTTAAAGGCATGCGTTGTGACCTGTCACTTTCTAGATTTGTTTGATGTGCAATTTGAGTCTGGCCTTGGAAAAGCACACTGCAGGAACCTGTTTATTTTGCTCTCTGCTGGAAGTAACACTGAACAGCTTCATTTCCAGTTTTGTTGAAGTTTCAGCTCAGATTTGTGTTGTAAATGTAATAATCACATTTTAGGAGGAAAATTGGCATGTTTGTTCTACAAATAGAAGGCCCAGAGCCTGCAACCATGCTTTAGCTTCCCCCAGACAAGTAACCATGTTCAACATGAAGTTCATTGCAGAAATGGTGCTAGAAACACCAACGCTCGAATTCGCAGCTAATGCAAATCTTCCCCTAGATCCTAAGGGGCTTCTCCAAATCACATCTACTGTGACTGTTGGCTTTGTTAGCTGGGAGATACTCTCCAGATTTCAAAACACCAAATGCATTTTAAGTCCATTTATTCCTATCCTAAGAATTAAAGAAATCAAATAAAACAAACAATGGAGCCAAAACAAAAACATTTTTTAGTGCTGCTTGGTTGCAGAGAGCTTGCAAAACAGAACCTTTTGCTTTGCAAACACTCTGTTTAAAATAACTGGTAGGTATATGCAGAGAACATTCTCAATTTCAATTCAAATAACAGTATAGAGGTGTTGAGGGCTAATTAAAGCCCTTTGTTCAAAGCCTGAAGAAGGGAAGAACTGGACAAGCACTGCTTTTTATTATCCATAAACTTGACTTTTTCTAAGCCAGGATGATTCTCAACTAAGAAAGTATTTTCAAACTGTCTCACAGGCATTACATGAGAAGATTATAGATAGCAATTTACTCACCTGTATAAAATGTTTTCTAATTGACCATAACGTCAAAGCTAAATTTATTCATCTTACTGACATGAGAGCAAATTAAACTCCCCCTTTTCTCCAGGTTTTTTTGCTTTGAATATGGTAGCCTAGTTTTTATTGTACATGGCAGAAGCAGTCAGAAGACTCTAGTCAAAGATACGTCTAATCATTTCCTAAGAAGAAAAAGCATCTTCTGTAAATTTCTTTCCTATAACCTTTCAGTAAGAAGTTGAGCAGTGTCTCAAGCTCTCCAAACACAGGGTCATCCCCTATGCCCCTCCTGCCTCTAAGTGTGTGTGTTCATTGCATTGCAATTGAGAACACACCTTTGCGAACAGGTGGAGCTGCAAAGCTTAGCAAAGGAGCCCAGCCTGGCTAATGGTCTGGGATTTTGAAGATGCACAGTAGGAGTTAAACCAGAGTGGATCTTTGGCAGAGTTTCCATGAGTGCCTTCTTTAGGAAGGCTCTGCAGAGGGATCTGGACAGGCTGGAGCGATGGGCTGAGGTCAGTTGTATGAGGTTTAACAAAGCCAAGTGCCGGGTCATGCACT
>JAVSBS010013000.1:0-40298 GCA_033124195.1 Coracias cyanogaster | reverse complement strand
GAAAGAAAGAAAGAAAGAAAGAAAGAAAGAAAGAAAGAAAGAAAGAAAGAAAGAAAGAAAGAAAGAAAGAAAGAGAAAAATCAAAGAAAGGAAAAGAAAGAAAGAAGAGAGGGAGGGGGAGAAAGAAAGGACAGACAGTCCCCAGAATCTTTCCACAGTTGTTTCCAAAGTTACTTCTAATTTTATGCATTTAAAATTCACCTTAATCCATGAGGTGACCACTTTCTGAAGACTACTGTGTATCAATTTGTCAACACATCCCTTTTTTGTTGCATAGCCTAGCAAGATGTGAGGTTTTCTCCATCAGCGTCTTTCATGGCATTACCAGTTCAGACAAGAATGACAGCATGAACACAGTTGTCATACTAAAGATATTTGGTTTATCTAGTTTTGACAGTGAGAAACCCAGAGTATTTGCTATTTCATGAGCAGTACACACATCCCAGCTATTTTTAACCTACGTCATCGTGATCAAAAATAAAACTTACATGAAACACAGCATGAGCCAAGCTGCTTTGGATCCATTTCAAAAATTGCATCCCTTGGGGTTTCTGTTCACATCTCAGCCAACTGGGTAGAGCTTGAAGGCGTGGGGACAGAAACAGCTGCCTACAAAATAACTGATCATATTCACCTCATATGCTTATAGCTATAATCAGCTCAAGGTCTTACCTACCGCAACCAATGGCTATCAGACTTTCTTGTTTCTTGACAAGTTATTTTAAACAATGAAGGCAACTTAAGAGACTTAGTGCTGTGCTACATGAAAGCCCAGAAAACTATTTGCATGCTATTGGGTAGTCTAACATCTTATCCTTATTTTCTTACAGTTTTGTCCTGTATTATGATCCCATGAAACATTATTAACAGAACCATTCTCTGTTCCTTCTCTATAAAGATTTTATTATTGTATGTTCCTGTTTCCTGAAAGAAATGCAATGTGAAAAAAAAAAAGAAATCCAGAACACAAAATACAGCATACATCAGTTAGGAGGAATAGCTACAAATCTTCATTTCTTAAAGTACTCTGAACTAGTCTAATTTATAGTATATCTCTAGATTATAATAAGACAGAAAAATTAGCTAGTTTTAAATTTAAGGATCCATGATCTTTTTACCTTTATATTCTGTGGTACTTACTGTAAATCTAGTGTGAGCCACTGAGCTTGGTAGCATTGCAGGCAGCTTATCATGTGTTTAGAGAGACTAAAATCAAGCTGAACAAGTGTAAAGCTTTATATTGTAGTCAATGCATTTATTTTACTAGATAGTGTGAGAGGCTTTTTTGCTTCATTTGGTTTTTTACCAACTACCTCCTTTGTAAGCTACAGTTAGTTATTTGCTTTTATTTTTATATAGGCCCTTATTTAAAAAACCCTTGCCAAAATCCCAAAACAAAATGCTCTGTGATACAGTGTTGTAAAAAATGCTACAAGCACAATAACACTGCTGGAAACATTAATGGAGGAAACATGGAATACCTTTTCTCCCCTCAGGCTTTCATAGATATATATCATTGCTGATTTACAGGATGACTGCATAGCTTCCAACATCCTATCAATTCTTCCCAGAAAGTGTCACAGAAGCAGCACTTTCAAAGAGTGATTTAACAATACAGCAATTTCTCTAACAATGAATGTGTTTTTAATGACATTTCACCAGTTCTTTGGCAATGTCTTTTCATGTTCATTTATTTTAATTATGCTGTATTTGTGTTACAAGATCATTCCCAGATCCATGAAGACAATAATTTAAAATCCTTAAAATCAATCATTAAGAAAGCCAAACACCAATAGTAAATTATGTTACTGAAATGTAAGTTCAAGTGCTCTGAAGATATTTTAATAATTAGGAGGGGAAAACTTGACTCTTTCTCTCTGAAATGCTTGGGGAAAAGGGGCTGTAAGTAGGCACATGGAGTGATACATGTATAGCAGGCTCAGTGTGCAAGGAATTGCTTGTTACTCTGGTGCATCTGTTAATTCACCCAATGACTAGTGAAAGCTAAAATATATTGAAGTGCATTGCAGTAGTAGTTTCAGCATGTCTGATTTCACATCTGAGCTCAGCTGTGTGTCATGGCTGTAATGTTTTAGGTTGAAATTAAGAATTTTAATCTGATTATTATAAACCTGGAATACAAATTTTTCCCTAGCCTCCAGTATAATCATTAACTTTCACATTTCTATTGTTCAGAGTTTGTTCAGTTATTGTTCAGAAATTGAATTTCCCAACAGTCTTTCAAAAGTAAAACCTAGCCTCTGGTGTAACAGATACAATGTTTTTCCACACTGATAAAACAGAAAAGGTTATGCTGACAGTTTTGTTTACATAGACATAAACATTTTAAACGATAAATCAGCATATCCATATAAGTGAATCCAATCATAGCAAAACAGAAATAGGGAATACAGGCAATTCCCACAGACTCATGGTTTAAGCTGTTGAAGGGATGAGCAGCTATGGTGTGGTGTTGAGCTGCATCAAAACTTCAAGGTCTTTCTGTGCTACTCTAAACATTTATTTACAAAATACCTGGCTAGGATTGTGGCTTTCAGCTGTGATAGCCTTTAGACTTAGCTTCTTCGCTTTCACGAGTCCAATAGTCCTATGCTAATTCACTGCTCGGTTTGTGTGTTGCAACTTCCCCTGTGCTGGACGTCTGTGGAGTACAAGTACCTTAGAGAATACAAGCTTGATTTATTGGATTGGTGAGCCCCAGAAGCTAATTTCTAAGCTTTCAGTAAATTTCCAAATGGGTCCCCAGCAATCTGAGGGATCAGACTGAAGAGCAGGGATCCTCAATAAAGTAATTTTCATGGTGCTTTAGAATGAGCACCCTGAAAGAGAAAGCTAAAAATGAAAAGTGATGGATGCATTCAAAAAAACATGAGGTTTTGTTGTAAGTCGGTTCTCATATGATACATTGACATATTTACTGTAACTGAAATAAAAATTAAAGTTATAGTGGAAAAAATGTTACAAAGCTTTAAAAACAGATATTCTTTAGTTTGCACAGGTTGAAGAGTTAGTCACAAGAGAAGAAGAGAAACTACAGAATTACATTACTAGGATGATAGGATGATACTTTTCTTGTTGAATTAAAGCATCAATTATTTGAAGGATCGGCTCAGGTTGTTATAAATGCATTTTTTTATGCAGTAAGGGTGACTCTGTATTCTGTCTTTGAGGAAGATACAGTAACATACTAAATTTAAAATAAATAGTGTGTGAAGTGGCCTTAATTTAGGGAATTAAGTGAATTCTTTCAGTAGATTTGATTAAATCAAATACATGGATTCAATATGGTTTAACCAATGAAGCTTAGATCACATCTTTAACTAATTCAGGCTACATTCCTTGAAATGTCATATGTAGAAAATTTGTAACTAATGATGACTGAGGCCTGAGAAGAATGAAACAAAAGCACTAACTGCCCTTCGTATACTGAATATTCTCTGTGTTTCTTCTGTTGTATGTTCCTATCATTTTTCAGAGCTGAAGGGTAAGCACTTCCTTTTCTGTCAGACCTGAAGGCATTTTTTTCTGTACTTGAATGGCTCATAGTACAGAGGCTGTTCCAGGGCTGTTGCATAACCTCCCTCTAAGGGAAACATTGTCAATTATTTTGCCTAAGGCATCAAAACAATCTTACTTCTAGCTCTGGCTAGGAAAAAAAGAAGTGAGAAATGTTTTATATTTGCTATAGAACATGCTAAATGCTTTATGTCAATCACACTCTGTTAAGAGTCTGATTACTGTGCAGTTATGTCAAAACTAAACCTAGATCATAACTCTACTCATTTTCACTACTGTATTTAAGGACTTTTGTTACCACATAGATTTCTAAAATCTTTGTGATTCAAAATTCATTTTTGTTGGACAAATATTACAGTCTTGTTGTAAAATTGATGTTAAACCACTCAGGAGATAGTAAAAAAAGAGTTAGTTGAGCTTACTTTCTTAAATATTTAAGTGATGATATAGCAGAAGGAGCAAGCATTGTACCAATTACATTTGAAACGATTAAAAGAAGTTGTAAAGATGGGTGAAGCATGAAATTTCTTAAAGAAAAGCACTAGAAATAATATAGTGAGTGGAAAGCAGGATGGAATTTTCAGTGAGTCCTTGGGCTTTCGAGTCTCTCCAGATTTCTCTGTTTGCAGTTTATCATGGCCCACAAAAGAAGTCAATACTTCTTGGTTATGACTTCATTAGTTAATTAGACTGGACTGAGAGTAAAGTTTTCTCATGACTGCGTAGATGACCTGGGAGAGATTTGTAGGGATATATAAATTGGAGGGAAGCATTGATTCAGGTATTTCTGATGGAGAAATTTGCATTAATGCTAATATACCTGTCTATATCTCAGCCTGTGTTTAAGAACTAGACTCTGTGGCTGAGTTCAGTAACACACCACAAGGTTATGCCAGCTCTGATCTCAAAGCAGGCTCTCAAAACTGTCCACCTTGCCTTGATCTCCTGTTCTGCAGAAGCACATGTAAGTATGTGGTCAGGTGCAGAAAGCACACAGAGGGCACACTAAGTTATACTAAACTGCTAATATTGGCCAGGCAGCTAAATACACCAGTGAGTACAGTTTACTTACATAAGTTAGGAGGCCTTCTCAGACACGCTGGAACCTGTGAGCTCTGGAGGATTCTCTTCAGCTGCCATCAAGGTAACAATGCATGTTTACTGTATCTACATGAAGCTACAGTTGCTATGTAAGTAAATATCTTAGTTCCAGTAAGACATCCCTGGGCCTCAGACCAGCCAGTGCAGTGTTTTATATGACTGAGTTTTAGCTTAACTTGGAGCACAATGCATAGCATAAGGTGCAATTATCATATTAGATATGTTTTCTATTCAAAGTATTCGAAATAAAGAGATGTGTCATAGGCAACTAGAGTGGATTTTATGACGTGAAACTGAGAGTATGGGTTGCATATACTATGGGCTGACATTTGAGCATATGGAAGTTCGTGATGCTGGAAAGCCTTCTCAGACATCTGCTATATCTTTGTCCACATTGCTAATTAGATATTTCCTGGAACGATCTATCTTCCAGAAAATGTCCAGGCTTTTTGTCCTACAGAGAGCTAGCTCAAGCACTACCAAAAAACCAGAAAACCAAACAAAAAGCAAAATAATCATACTACAATGTGGACAAAAGGAGATCCAGTGTTCAAATTGTCTCCCTGATCCTCTTTTGCTTTTGCAGCATAAACACGCTGTCTGTGTATAGAGGGCAGTTTGGCTCATTAAAATGATTGCAGGACACTTCTTTAAGCAGAACTTAAACATATCTACATATAAGTGGGACTGTGCATGACCAATGACATAGGAGTAACAGGGAGGGTTCTGTAGTCCAACCTCTGCTATTGTGCGTAATATCTCCTAATACCTTCATAAATATGCCCACCTCCATGACAAAACTAGGTAGAGAAGACAAAACTGTCTTTCAAAACTTACAGGAAATTATCATTTTGAAATTGAAAATTATTATTATTTCAGTTCCTCTCTAAGCTTCAGATAACACATGAACAGTCTTATAACCATTAACTCCTGTGCAAATATTGTTTATTTTTCTTAAATAACATTTTACAATCATGGTCAGAAAATGTGTGTGCCCTGTGACACTTCAAATGATGTGTAGCTTGTGAGAATTGTCACTGAACACTACTGTATAGGGATGATGTATTTCCTGCTCACATATGTATTTTGATGAACACTTTTGTTTTAGTGTGTAGTAGTGCAGGCTTGATACTAGCACTGTACTTTGTATAAAAGACAAAGCTCAGAAAGATTTTCCTGAGGATTATGAGGTTTTGATGGAAGTAGACCTCATGTTCCCAAGGTAGCAGACACCCCTTGCACAATGATTGCCTGGTTGCTCTTGTAGCATCAGAGCACCACCATATTAAAAATGAGACTTTCAATATTTAAAAGAAAACAAACTACAGTCTTTTGTAACATGGTTATAAATGTATAAACAGCATACATGTCTGAAGGAGACAAATTGAATCTACCTCTCCTGTTCAAATTTAGTTTCTTGGAACCATAGAACACATAGTGCATAAACTGAACAGACTACTTACCAAACAGGAAAGTAGAAAGTTCATATGTAACTGTGGCATTTTGAGAATGAAAAAGCTTAGTATGCATAGCAGCTCCACGTCTTACATTGTGCATTCGGTGGCAAGAGGATATATGGAAAAAATAGAAATGTCATTGCCTTAGTCACTGAATTAATGTTGTGGCTGCCTGTTACTATTAAGGTTATGACTTACACAGGACAAATTCTTCACTCTTTTTGCTTATCAGCACTAGTTATACTATTTACATGTCTTTAACTTCATGATGGCAGGGATTTTTTCTCTAGAATTGTACATTTATCTGTTCAAGCAGAGCTACAGAAGCAGTTACTTCAAATAATAAATAACAAAACAATATTTCTATGTGTAATAGACTATAAGCAGTTCATGTTTAATCTAAGACATACAAGATTTGGGGAATACATCTTTTACTATGGAAGATACTACATTTGAGGCTTATGGGTACATTAGTAGTGGGAGCTAATAGACTAGGCAGTTTAAACTACATTTCAAATTAAGGAGGTATATTGATTGCAGTATGTATAAGTTTGAGAAAACTTCCCAAATTTTATACAGAATGTTGATACATTTTATGACATCTCATGATTTTCTACACTTAGTTCATAGAAAATATACTTCAAATCTTATCTTTCAATTATATAAACTAAAACTTCCCACATCATCTCCTTAGTCATTTAAGATTGTCACAGTTTTCTGAAGTAACGCTTGCTCAGCTGCTGTTCCATACATCAGTATACCTGTGATACTGCAGACATTTAGTATTGATATTTTTATATTCATATTGATTGACAAGTTTAATTATCTTTCTAAAAATTTTGGGAGAAAATTGATGAAGTGATATATGGTACTTATCTAAATCATTATGTATTTAAATCTAAATAAAGCATGTCTCAATTTTTCTGAACCAAAATAACATGTTAGCACATTTTATTAATTCTACTTAGCAGCATTTATGTCAGCAATTGAATTAAGTGGATTTATCGTGTAGGCGAGATTCAGTATAGGTAAAAACTACAAAATCACCTACCGTTGAACTTAATACTTCATTTCTAAAACTTTGCCAGGTTTGCAGAAAAAAATGGAGATGTGGCACTAGCTTTGATAAATACTAAATCGCAGGTGTTTTATTTCTTCCTTTTTACTATTAAAGAAAGCTAAGCATACCTTTCACAAATGTGGGTTAAAAAAAGGAATTTTTCAATTTCTTTTTTTTAGGTCAGAACTCAGATTTTCACATGGTGACACTTCATAGCAATTAAAACTAATCCTCAGAAGAACATACAGTCATACAACTATTACACTTGCTTCATAAATGAGACACAAATAAAGCTTTATACTAGGTTGTGCAGAGTCTAGGACAAACATGAGCAGGCATTATAGTAACAAGAAGTAGCTTCAAAGTCCTGAGCTCAGGCAGTGTCGCAGGTAACTAACCATCCTGAGAAAAAAGAGGTTGCAAGTCTGCATTTAACTGTCAGCTTACTACGAGACTGAAAAAAACATAGGTCCCGTGCACGCACGGACTAGTATCCAGACTACATAGCTCATCAATAATAAGCAACACATGCCGAAACTCCACCTGGATCCAGCTGTTGTGAGTGAAGCCCAATCCACTGGGGGCATCCAGGCTACATCTGGAAGCAGCCATTGTCTGTGGAGTGGTTGGTTCCGGTGGGAGGACTGGTGACTCTCAGTCTGGGCACCAAGCCAGGAGTTGGAGCATTTACAGAAAGCAGTTCAAGCTCTGTCATTCTAAAATGCAGGACCCTCTTTGCTTAGGAAGGGCTCTGTTGTCTTCCCCTTCTGCTTCCTCCTTTTCTTTCTGCTCTTCTTTTAGGTCCATTTTCTACTGATTTTCAGTCACTCTCCTGAGTATGCAGGAGCCTTACAAAGTCAGCAAATACAAACACTTTATTAAAGCCACCTCAGACCTTGTGGAGGCTGTGACCCTGCCTCTCTCCACTCGTTGAAGGAAGGTGCTCTGAATCATCCTGCCTAACAGACAGTAGCTCTTTAAGTATTACCTGGCTGAAAGTATACATAATATAAAATGTGAATGTAAATAGAGAAACTAACAATATTGTCCTGTTGTACACCAAAAATCTGGAGCAGATAATACAACCAAATGAAGACCAAGACCATTGCAATTTGTCTTCTCCAGCTCATCAAAACAGCTTTGTAGGATTTGTCTTATCACACATGCCATACATTTTCTGCCTGTAAGCAGTAAGCTTTTCCACAAGCTTTCTTTTGGCTTTGCAGGTTTATAGTCCACTTTTTAATCTATGCTTATTACAACCTCTAAAAAAGTGAGCAATTCACTCAAGAAATTAGGTTATGGACAAGATTCTGAAAATCAGCGTGAATATATCACAACTCTTTGTCTAACCAATGTTTTGTGCAGTAATTGAAAGGTGAAAGTTAAATAGCGTAATTCAGTACAAGGAAAGTTAGTTTACATTGTCAGGGTTTAGGGTTTTTTTTTTAAACTAACAGCATGACATGTTTTCTAATTATATTTTAGTCATTCTACTGTGCCTGTGTTTTAACCAGATTACACAACTGTAAACAATTACATTGTCTTCAGCAATATGTTGGGAGTGTTAAAACTTCATTATATTAGGGTGAAAAGGGAATGTGTCTCACTGCAGTACTGAATGCCATTCCATTGATGTACATGGTGGTGTCAGGGAAGATTCCAGGTTTTTAAGATAGATGTATACAAACCTGTATAATATAAAGAGATGTTCAAGCTCCAAGCCTGGTTCTCTAGCAGAGAGATCTGCTGTGGCCACACTTGGAAAGTGGCAGATCTAGGAGTAGCTCTGTTAAGGTAGGAGTATGTGAAACTGTATTCTTGGTACCATTGAAAATCCCTCAAAGGTGCCCAAGATGACAAAAACATCAGTCATTTCTACTGCTGAGGCATGGAGGGTAGAGGTTGAGTCTGTGGAGAGGTGGGAGCTCTCCTTTGCCTAGTCAGAGGCAGACCACTCCACCAGGAGAAGCTTAAGAAGCAGAGTTCTTCAGAAATAGACACATGTGATGGGGAGCAAGACCTGACAGAAATGATTTTTAACAGCTGGTGTGGAAGCTTTGTTTATAATTTTAACATACAGTCTGCAAAACCAGCCTTCAGCATGGTTCTTTACTAAACTTATAATCAGACAAGTTAGGAATAATCAGAATTACATGCTTGCGAATGAAATATTCAGCCTACCATTTTAAACAGCTCAGGGATAACAATACACACTGAAGAAAACACTGGTACTAAACCCACTGGACTTCTGAATTATCCATGAAATGATAAATGGTTCCCAGAATTTTTTTCCAGGCAATTACCAAGTGTATTTCTATGTGGAAGAGGAGGGATAAAACCTTTGGGCAGTGAAAGCTTTAAATGTCAGGAGCTATAATAGACAAACAGCTATGTGCCAGGAGTTGCATACAATTTCCTGTGCAACAATGGCTGAACATAAACTGTTATGTGCTGCTTATGCACTGTTGTCCATAAATAACACACAGTTCATGCAGAGCTTCATATAATGAAGTTCATGTGCAAAATCCTTCCACCTCACCAATTCTTTGTGCATACATTTGTAATAAATTTAACCACCAAAAATAACCCAAAAAGCAAGTAAGAAAGAAAAGCAAATGAAAAACCATGGTCCATAATGGAATTAAGAAGAGTAAAATTTTTTGTAAAGTTTCACTTCAGAGGGTATCTAGCTTTTATTAAAAGTCTTCTCTGCTCTGTTTTAATCACACTTTGAAACACTTCCTAGTCAAGAATTGCCAAGAGGGATCCTCCATTCTGGGGTTTCTGGGGAACCTCAACAAAGAATTTATGAAGATTTGTGCAGGGAGCTGGGAGCTTATTTATTCCATTCTAGCATCACCTCTTCTATAATCTAGGTTCAGCCTGCCTCTGGATTCAGGCTTGTATTTGATGAAAGTCTTTACAAACTCACAAAAATGGGAACTTCAAAAGTAATAACTCAGTTTTCCACCTGACCTATACTTCATATAGAAACTTATGTATTCAGGTTGCTACACCTTTCATTTCCTTTCCTATGTACAAAGCACTATAACTGCCATAACTGTGTTAATGAAGGGAGTACCTTGCTTTCCAATATAGTAGCATAACAGAATTTGAAAAAGAGGTCAACTATTTTGATTTGTCTTCTGTTCCAATCTCTGGAGTCCTCTTTCAAGCCAGTAAAGGTAAACTATGGCACTATTTATAACATCGGCATATTTTAATGTATTGTTTTACAAGTCCCAAAGGTTTCCTTTCACACTTCATGTTTTCTGTTATGGTCTCTACAGATTTCAGCATTGCACTATAGACATTGTATTACAGCTAACACATTTGCATAGGTCTTATCTTCTACAGTTAATTTCCTTTAAATTATCAGGTTCTTGAGGAATTTATAACTTGCTACAGTGTGGTTTATATTTTTATTCAGGAATGGATTCATCTGTTTTGTAACTAAAAATAAGCAAGCATGCATTTTTGCTCTTTATGACTTGGGCCTTGCCTGGCTTGTTATGTATTAAATTAGATTTCTTGTGTTTAACAGAAAGAAAACAGAATAAATGGAAGTATGTTAAATATTCAGTTTTAACACAAAGAATATCTAATCATCTTATACCTTGGCTTATAACAGAAATTCTTTCTCCTCTTCCAGGCCCAAGAGGAACTTCAGCCATTTTTTTTTAAATGTTCCTTTTTGTATTCTCCTTAATAGAGACAACAATCTGAGGCCTCTCAGAAGTTCTACATTTTCTTTGAGGACTCCTTAATCCAGAATAATTTTCTAATATCCCTCATTACTAATGACCCACATCACAATATTCCTATTATTATTTGTTTATTGTTACTTAGTTTTTGAAAACTTTAAATGTGACAGATTCCCTAACTAAATTGTAGTAAATGTGTTAGGTTTCAGAGCTACTATTTGTCTACCAGTATTAATTCAAGTTGTTCTGGAAAAAAATATATATATTGAATTTTCAGAGATTCTTTACTAGTCCTTCCTAATGCAAAAGAACATTTGTCAATATATCGAACACTACAGACTCCTGTGGTGCCTCTACCCATGCTCTTATTCTGAGAGATCATGTTTACTCTCTGCTATCAGGGCAGACATCTTCACAACCTAAGCAGATTCTAGATGTCTTTGGAGTGTGCTTTTGAGATACTAAAGGATCCACACCACTTGCCCTGACAATAGTCAAAGGACAAAGCTAGATGTCCAAGGGAAATACTTTCTCTTGAGATAAGCAATGATAAACACAAAAATAAGCATTCACTTTAAAGCAGTTGCTGCACTAGATATCTGCCACTTAGGTGCAAGGCAAAGGTCTAAGTTATTCAAACTCTACCCCTCACCTTAGTTCATAGCTCAAGAGCAGTGAGAGAACCTGAGTAAGACATGGAAGACAGAGGGCTAGAGACCTTCCCATCACTTCCAATGTCCCAAGAGGGCAGTCAAAACACAGTGCCCTATGGTATCATATGCTTTTCATTATTTCCTTTACCTGCTTCTTTTCAGTTAACAGCATCCTTGGACCTGTTTTCTGATCATAAGATTATTGAAACATTCTGTTTCCAATCTTTGTAAAGCCTGAAACAAAAAATGTGCGGACAAAGGGTCTATTTATTTTGAATATTTGAAAACTGAGACATTCAACTCAAAGGATTAAGTCAGTCAAACATAAAAAAGAGCAATACTAATGACAGGGGCTTCCTTGAGGGGGGATGTGTGTGTGTTGTGTGTCAACATGCACACTGGAAACACTTGAGGGGGGAAGAGACAGATTTGGAGAATTTAAATTTTGCTTGGTTTTTTTCCCTGTTGTTTGGTTGATTTTTTTGTTGTGGTTGAGATGTTCTTTTTCTTTTTTTTTTTAAATGATCACAGAGCCAAACTCTTTGTTTGCTCTCCTGGGCATCTTGAAGTCTCTGCCTGACACAGCTACCCCTATGCACTACTGGCAATAGCCCAGGTTTAAGCAGGAGACTCCAACTGACTTCTATGGTAATATGAAATAATTTCAGTGGCCTTACCACATCTCAGAAGCAATAATAGTTACTGTCTAGCACAGGAAATAACTCATTATGTGCCTAAAGACTGCAGTACCTTTAAACGTTAGTCTGTTAAGAATAATGCAGAAAGAAAAAAAACCACACTAAGTCCTTGGCTTTTAATATTATTTTAACAATGCTCTTCTGTGATTTAATAAATGTTATCTTGTGTTGATCAAAGTGTAAAAAGTCCTTTATAATAGGACCTAATCTTTTAAAGCAGTAAATGCTGTACTGTCCATACTTTTGATCAGCAAGGAAACGTAATGCATAGCAGCAGCTTTGGAGAATTACACAGATCTTGTAAGAAAATAAAAGGCCATTGTGTAGACAATGGCTCAGAAGTCCAGCTCATTATTGATTTGACAAGAATGATCCTCGTGGTTTGATTTTCCAGAAGAACAGAATGCATTTGAACTCTTTTATACTCTTGATAATTACCTTTACTCAGACATAAAGTCAGGTCCGAACTGCAATCAAAAGTACAAAAGCAGAATTTCTGATTGCAGGAATCTTTGCTCAGTCATGACTGATCCACCTGATTTCTTAAACAAATCCTTATTACTCTCATTTTTTCAGGGTGTTCCTTTTTAAAGGCTTGCTGACAAATGAAAACAAAGTTGTTGCTCCTCCAAAGACCAGAGCAAATAACTGGAAACACTGATGGAATTTGTATAGGAGCATACTGACAGCAGACAGGATGGCTTATAATGAGGAGTGTTGTTCCCCACTGTGGAGCAAGGGACTGTGACTCAGAGCTGACCTTGCCTCTGCTTCTGTCTCATTAGTCACAAATTCCTGTGCCTGGTTGACTTGCTCGTTCCTGGTTGGTACTCCAGCAGACTTTCTGCACTAAGACAAATAATCCTTTTTAGTTTCTTTCAACAAACACTGTTGCAAATGCAGAAACTATTATGAATAAATACAGTTAATTCCTGTATCTGTAAAAATGCTGCAACAATTTCTGATAAACATACATCTCAGTTGCAAAACAGTTTTAGTTTTATTGACCTATTTCCTTATTTATTCACTTCCCAGAAATAATATAGAAAGTGAGTTTACTGGCAAATGGTTTCATAGAAATAGCATATTCCCATAGGATATCTCAAATATTTGGAAAATTAAAATCAGATTGTGAGTAATCTCAAATGGAACCTGATCCCAAATTATGTATTTTCCCAAAGAGGGAACAGGAATACAGATCAAGCCAGACTTATCTAAATGATGTCAGTAGT
The DNA here is from genome assembly GCA_033124195.1 of Coracias cyanogaster. Taxonomy (NCBI): domain Eukaryota; kingdom Metazoa; phylum Chordata; class Aves; order Coraciiformes; family Coraciidae; genus Coracias; species Coracias cyanogaster. The sequence goes on along the minus strand of JAVSBS010013000.1, from coordinate 26,853 downwards.
GGCTGTGATTTTGTGTAAGACCATTCACCACAGTAAAATGCACTATCCTGCCCCCAAGAAAGATACAAATTTCTTGTTTTTTAAAAGTAAGTTTTAGAACTGATTTATCCATTCTCAAAAATAATGAGCGTCTCAAGCAACAAAGCAACAAGGCAATAAACGAACAAAACCTCTGGTTCTTCCTTAAAACATTTTTAATATGTAACTATGGAGCATCTACAAAAAAATAGAAAATATTTTAGGCTACAGTGAAGACAGGTACTTATTTTTTGCACAGAAATTTTTGTATGGAAATTGAGTAAATTTGCCTTTTGCAAATGTAACATGCACTCAGCTGAAAAACTTCCTTACATCAAGGGCTAAAAAAGCTAAATACCAATATTATCTTGTTTAACTGGTAGAAAAACATTGGCTGAATTGCAGGTTGCTAAATAATTAAATTTCAGATAATTCAGAATGTTGATCTAAACAATGAAAACATTAATAATAAATAAATTATACATTTTATACACAGGCTTTCCCATAGTTCCCACTTCCTTCTACTGATGGTTAATTACTATATTTTCTAGAAATAACAACTAAATACTAACTAATCAGAATTTTTAATAACAAATTATTGGAACATGTGAGGGTTTCTGGAAATACCATATAACAACAGATGAAAATGTGTGTAGTGAAGCACTAATGGAGATGTAGAAGTTTTTGTTAAATTCATTACATTCATATGGATGGCCGCAAATTAAATTTAGAGTATTTTGGACCTTCTTTGATTCCCAGTTCCATTCAACTCTTAAGATAGTTAAGTGCCCGAACACTTTTGTGCATATAGGCCTAAGGTAATTGGCAGAGAGCAGATGAGGGTCTGAACCTAGCAAAAGAATGGTCTAACAATAGGGACATTACAATCAGGTAGAGGGTAGACTGAGTTGCTGCTGACAGAATAGACTGTCAAGAAAAAAAGAACTATTCTTTCCACTCAGCAGGGAAAGGTATTAATTTCTTTAAAAATATATAATCTTTCAATTCTTAAGAGAGCTGTAAGAGTTCTGTTTCATGCAATCAAGGTTATTTTATACAGAGAAAAAACCCAGTGATTTAAACAACTGCTCATATCATTAAACCAACAGATTTACATCTAGGTGAAGGTTAAAAACAGACATTGTTAGAAAACATCCAAGATAAGACAATAGTTAAGAAGTGGAGAAGAATGTGGCAGCCTGCTTGTCAGAAGGATAAGGAGTTGTGTATTCACCAAAGACACTGTTACAAATATACCTATTAGCATCACCACATCTGCCTCCTTGTTCACAGACATTTACTGTAACTGCAGCAGCTGTTACATGTTTCACTCTTCTGGTCAAATAAAAGCAGCTATCTTTCTGTTGCTTTAAGAAACTGTGGATACTCTGATGACCAGTGCCTCTCCTCTCACCTTACTCCCTGTGTGTGTATATCTTTTATTGCTTCCCCCCCTCCTCCATCTAGTATTCATAAAAGTACCAGCCTTTAAGAAATGAATCAGTGCCTTTTTTGTGTGGGGGAGGGGTGCCCATACTAAGGACAAATTTAAAGAGAGATCAGAGATCATGAGCAGAGCATTTTCTGAGTATAAGCTCTTCTTTGGTTTGGAAAATCTTGTACAAAAAAAAAAAAATGATAACAATTGGTGTTACTTTGGGGGGAAAAAAAAGCAGAAGAAAATAAATTAAAAAAAAGTCAGAAGGAATCAAATGCATATGGGACTTTGAATTCCAAAGAAAAACAACAACAAAAAAATCCTACTTCAGATCTCTAGCATTTTCAGTATCTGAAATGGATTTCATTTATAGCAGCTCTCACACCTTGTGAGAGTCCTGCTTGAATTACCTGCATCCCTGTGCCTTTCCTGCTGAAGTGATGATTGAATGTTAAAGGAGAGAAAAGACCTTAGAAATGTCAGACAGATCACCCTCTAGCCTATATCCTTGCAGAATCACTTTGTCCAAACCGGTAAGAATGCCCTTTGGAAGGTGCCTCCCTACCATCAACAGCTGATACACACTTTACAGATGTAAATTTATTGATGCAGCTATAGCATCCGAGTCCCTATTCATGTTCAGCAGGTATAACACTAATTGCAGGAACAGTCAAGACACCTCTAATTAGGATAAAAATCATAGGCTGCATATAGCTTCTTTGTAAGGGCCGCTGAGGCAGGTTAATTGGGAATTCCCTGATGACAGAGTATGTGTCTCATGGTCACACTGAAATGCTTCTGGTTTAGCTCTCAACTCTTATTTAATATACTATCGACGCTATTGTCATGGTGATGCATGCTACAGCTCTGCTCTGCAATATATAAACCGTTCTTTCAGGAAGGAAATCCAGGTGGAAAGGAGACAGGATTGAAGACTCAAATCCCAACCCCAGGTGCACCATAAATGAGCACACTCTTTACCAAATCTGACTCCTCTTAACTTCCTCTACTAAGGGGATGCAAGTTACTTGATACAGTAAGGAAGCTCTGGCAGCCAAGAGGCAGGGATCGCCGGGATTTAACACTTTGCAGTGAGGTGAGAGTTTCAGAAGCAACTTTCCCTTCTCTGCCCCCAGCATTGACTCTATTTGGGGAAAAGCAGAGACAGTAATAAACGGTGGCAGTAATAAACATGTCACTGTCCAGATGACATGGTACTTGTGAAGTAGAAGATTATCTGTATCCCACTCCCAAGAGTCTTTTGGTGTTGGACATCTATATGGTGCATTTTTTAAAGCATGAACGATTCATGTATCTGTGTAGCTCTGTGCTGGTACAGACAGTTCCCCATCCCCTCTTCCCTCCCTCCTGGGCCCCTTTGCAATGAGGCTAGCTCCTAGGCTGCCTTGCAAAACCAGTACCGTTGTTGCTTAATTTCAAAATGTAGGGGGCTGGGAAACCTCGGTACATACTGATGCCTGGTACATTCTGACCTTGTGCATTCACGTGGAATCAAGTATAATTCTCCACACCACCTGGAGACAGAGTCAGCAAGATGGAATATCTAGGCACCCCCTAACTGTATCCTTAACTCCTGAATACTTTGGACAGCAGCCAGCAAAAGACAAAAGCCCCATCGGGAAAGAGCCAAGCTAGCCTGACAAGATTAATGGCCTCAGTGGAAAAGTACTAGCCTAACATTGACCAATGTCAATCACTTTGACACTGTAAACACAGATCCTAAAGTGAGGCTTGTTGGAGGTCTCCAAGATGTCAATGGGCTGAGTCTTTGTATCTCCTCCTGAGCTGGGATGTCTCTCGGGCCTGACTCTGACCATGTGCTGGTAAAGCTGACAAAGGGAATCACCATCCGCTTATAATAAGCTGACAAAGGGAGATGTGAGCAATCTCCAGAATTTTTGCAAAAATGCTGGAGATCCTGGAGTACTGAAATTTGCTTTAATCTGCAGAAAGATACCGTCTTATTTATAGGTTAACCTGTACACCTGCATGTGTATGTGATTTGGTTTTGCTTACGTACTTTTGTTAAATCTTATGTGAATCACCGTACTTACTATAACTGATTATTGATTTTGATTGATTAACCATTGCTAGTTTATAACTTACTGTATTAGTGTCAATATACTTGAATTCCTGCTATCATTTACCTCAAAAAGCACTAAACACCAGACTAAAGTCCCAATACCCAAACTTTTTCAGACATAAACTGTTGACTAGGTCTAGGACTAGAGGTAGATCTAACCTTATTCTCCAAAGGAGTTCAGAGGGCAAGAGTCCTATTCTGAACCTTGTGACCAAATGGGAGGATTTCCCTTTACCTTTAATATGCCCAGTCTCCCTGATATTCTTAGTTATAAACAGTTGATTTGGTCTAAGATTGGATTTAGCCACACTTAGGCTCCTCTCTGAGACGGAGTTTAGAAAACAAGGGGCTCCACTCTGAAACTCTGGTAACTCAATGGGAAGGCCACTCCTACCCCTCCCACTCCCAATCCCTGTGAAAATCACCCTACTCGACTCCAAATCATTTTTACTCCATACACACATATACGTACATACACACATACACAAATATTGTAATAATTGCTTTCTTTAGTTACACGTATTTACTTACACAAGTATTGCAGTCTTATGATTTTCTCCAGTCTGTTTGCCTTGTAGTAAGTAATGTAGTGACTTTGACATCAAATTGAACCTCAATTAACCTTTGTTGATTCCTTGGTGTATTTCACTAAATTTACTAAATGTTGTTAAACCGTTAGTCTGTCTTAATAAATTGCACTGTTGCTTTCATTTGAATAAGGTGCATTCCACTCATTCCACAGCAATCGGAGTCCTAAATTAGGGTTCTATTACAAGTGATTTAAAGGGGAAGTGCTCTCTTACAGACCCCACAACAAACTCTGGGAAGTGTTTGTTCCATTCCTAGCCTCTTCAGTTCATGGACAGTCAAATCACAACATGTGATTCCGGGTTTGGCACAGTCACTCTGGTTCAAACAGTGCTTTGAGATACCAGGATGAAATGGGAAACTGTATTTCATCATGTACAGCATGTTCCAGACACAGGGACAGGAAGAAGGTTGTCATTACCTTATCTTCTCTTACAGTTCCCATGGCTTCAGCACCCAGTGTAGCAGTTTGTTTGCAAACCATCAGATGCACAACTGTTTGTCACAAGGACTGCTTGCTAAGGTAACATGTAGCAGCAACTCCAGCTAGTCTAGACTTTCATGAGCAGCTTATCATGATTTCAATAGTCCCTCCAGGTTACATTTACATTCAATCAGGAAGAACATGGTCACACAGCTGGAATAGCCAATGAGCCAATACTCATTGAAATGTCCACTCCACTTTCAAGTCAATTAAATTCATAGCTCTTTCCTCATGTTTTCATACTCATCACATAGAACAGGATACGGAGACAAAATATAGAACCACTGCAGGCATGGTGTTTCTCACACAGTGCAGGCAGACAAAGCTCTTTTTCTTCTAAGTAGAAATATCAAGAGCACTGCTGGTACCATCTGGAGTGGGGTGGGGAAGGAGATTGATATAAGCCTTGTACAGTGATTTTTGTTACAGGAGCAGCGTCCCATTTGTCACTGTTTGGATAAATATGTTTGAAATGTTCAAACTCCTTGTGAATTCCCAGCCCCTCAGCCACCTTTAGAGGAGTGCCTAGGGGATACAACAGAATGACAGTTCTGGTAACACAAGGTATACCTCTACTTCCTTGCCACAGGAAGTATCCTGTTAAGTATGCCTGACACAAGACCTTGAGAGACCACATGCTCTTATTGGCTCAGACTGCTGTGGGGCCTTCAATCTTCTTTAGTGGGTGCTGAAGGGATGGAAACAATATCTGGAACAGTGAAAGGGAGCAGTGTTTCTAACTATGTCAGAAACATAACTATAAAGCCATTTTGCAGACAGTATTTCATCATCCCATCACAGAAGACAGACTCAGTGCTTGTGGTTGTGTTAGGCTAAGTGAAAGTGATCTCCACTTAGGATGGCTTCCTGGCAGCCAGGCACAACACTCTGCTGTAGGATATGGCATGACACGATGATTCAAAAGGCGTTTGGGATGCTGTCATTGAGGTTGTACCTGAGGATACAGTATCTCATAGTCAGCTAATTGAAAGCACACTTGACTGCTACCCAGCAGGAGTTAAGCTCCATTTCAGTTTTTCTTAAAAAATAAAGAAAAAGGAAAAAAAAATCTGTCCACCTTCCGGCATTTCAAAATGCAGTTCTCATATATAAAACATTAATTTTTGATTGAACTCCCTGTGTCACCTGATAGTCTGGGTAGAGAACTATGTGACTAAAAGCATCAAGTGATGCAGATCATGATCTGTGTGAAGGTGTGCACTCTGATTTTATTCATGTTCTGTCTGTTCACAGAAAAAAAGTGATAGTCTGTCTGCAGCTTAAGACTGGGAAAGTTTGTAAGACTTAGGCAGCATATGTTTTACACCTATGGCAGGTTGTCACTGTACTCATGACAACTTGCAGGACCTGTGGGGGTCTACAGAATCAAAGACTCATTTCCCTGCTTATAGAGCTGTAGAGCAATGTGTGGCTATCTATTCAGGGAACCTTTCTTAAAAAGAGCACAGATTCTTCTCTGTTCCTGCATAGAGACTGACACAGTGCTTCTTCCAAGGAAATTATTACTCTGATTTTGGCATATATTAATTCTTGGAGGGGTAATCAGGTCTCTCAAATAAGATAGTCAGTTGCTGTTGGGACACTCATGGGAGCCTCCATTGCAAGGGTCCTTGTAACATCTTCAGCTGAATTGAGTTGGACTCTCCAAAGCACTGTTCTACTCAGTTTTTAAAAAGCACCTGTTGTCCTATGCAATGGTCCCAAGACATGCACAACCCGTCTCTAGCAGTTACTTCAGTTGCAGGCAAAACATCCCTTAAACATCTTTACAACCTAAAAAAGGCAATTTCTACATCTTTGGGAATGGTGTGTATTTACTAATGTCCTATTTATGGAGTATTACAGTCACAGTAGCATTTATACAAGCGATATATGCCCACTGGCCCATAAAAGTAAACGTATACTCAGGTACTGCTACCAAAGGCAGTATCGGTGTAAGAAGAGCTAAAATATCTACAACCACCCCTTTAGAACCTGCAATATAGAGATAATCACTTATCTCCTAATATTAATGGCAGATGAATTTAATTCATCAGAGACCGAAATATGGATTCATGGTTCCAAAGTGAGCTTGAGTGACATGCAAGTAGTGGAGATGTGTTTCATTGCCAAGAATTTCATGCAGCTCTACTCAAAAGGAATCAGAGATTTACAAGGATAGCATAAATCTAGTTTCTCATGGCTTGTATCAATTGTTGCCCAGAGACCAAGAGGCAACAACTGGCCATTGAGTTTTGTCTCTTTCATAACAATGTTTCCTTATCTTAGTCATGAACAAACATCAAAAATACTCCATAGGTGTTCTATTTCAGTCCAAGAGCTTTCATCAGTGTAAACTGGTTACACCACATTTACATAGGCACAGCTGAAAACAGAATGGGTTTCCTAGCAACATCATCTTCATCACAACTTGAAAGGAAAAATAATTCCATTAAAAAGAAGAAATTTTTTCTAAATGAAAGGATATGACACTTCAGTTTCACTTTCCTAAAGACTGCTCACAGTCCTTCCCTTGCTCTTGTTCCCTTTATTTGCTATCAGTTATGTAACTCCTTTTTTAGCTCATAGGCATCAGCATTAACTGTGTTAAAAGTATACTTTACTTCCATTGAAATTCAAGGTCTGTATGCTCTGGTACATCTTTTGTACATTTTCTTGAGAGGTGTTCAAAAGACAGAATTAAGAAAAACACATGCATCAGAGCTCAAAATATATTCAGTGGATTCAAGTTTAAAAGTTGATGCAGACACATCATTGTAAGATCTGGATAGATTCTTACTGTATTATTTAGAATGCCTATCTTTATAATGCAGAGGCTCAATAACTTTTTTTTAATAAGGTTTGATAGAAGAAATATTCTGTTTTTACACTTAACCCTGTTCTGATGTGTTGAATGGCACTTCTAAAAAGAACTCTCAAGAAAAAATTCTTCCATGCATTAGGCAACAGCTTCTATCAGTATCCAGGCACTGAGGAAATGAAGGAGACCAGTCCAGACCCAGGGCTGGAACTTGACTGTCTGTCTGCTATGGTATATGTGCCTGTATAAGATAAGCACAAATTTTAATGAATGCAGAAGAACAGAAATTAAGAAACGGAGGAGAGCTTTCTTAACCAAGAACTGGACATAGATGCCTGAATGAAATAAGCACAGTGTAGACTCAGGTTATGGGACTGAAATGACATAAGAAGATCAGTTAATCTACTGTCTTGACATAGAAAAGAGTGTTAATCTGAGACTAATCATAAACTGAAAACCAAGAAATGCAAGAAATGAAATCCAAAGTGGAAAGCAGTCTCATAAATATGAAGTGCTATTTTTTTCTGTGTACGTCATGATGTGTACAGAACACATTAAGTAGCTTTACTTTTTTGTTTCTCAAGAGGATAATTAAGATTAGTGCGAGTATTGGAACCATACACAAGATGGCTTTAGGATATCTAAGAACTATACACCTAGATCCTTTCATATTATTTTATAAGACTGAAATCGATAAGAGCTAAAAGCAATATAAAACAAAACCACAACAACATACCAAAACACCTCAGCTGTCAAAATTCTTTAAATACGCCTGCCTTTCTTAATGTTCCACTCACCTAGATTTCTTCCAGAACAAATCTATTCAGGATTTGTGGTCTAGAAGCACAAAAGTTTTGATGGGTTTGTAGAAAGTGGTGTGTAAAAAACACCAGGGAGCATTAACTACCTTAAATAATGTCATCTTCCAGAGCAGAAGAATGAATGTTTATAACTGCAGCCAACTACTTCCTAGTCCCCTTCTCTGGCAGAAGGTAGCTATTGTCATCTTGACAGAAGAGCAGGAAAAGGGGCCTCTGAAATTTCAGAGCAGATATTTTTAAGAAAACTGTTTAAAATTACATTAAAGATTCAATTCAGTTCATCAGAATGCTTTCTCTACCTATTTGAAATAAAGTGATTTCATATAAGAATATATTAAATTAGGCAATTACTTTTCTTGAATAACCAAGGCCAGTAATGGGATATGTTAACTTCATAGAACATTGCAAATGCATAAGGATGTACTGTGAATTTTGCAAACATCTACAAATAAATTTCTTTTTTTATTTGTACTGATACGTCAGTTATTGAGATCTCTGTTTACACTACCACTTCCAAACCTTGATCTGACTGCAAAAACAGTATGGATTCATAAAACTAGGTCTTAAGGCCACATCAGGCTCTGACCTGTAACTTTCTAGTACCACTACAGTAATCATTTACTCTTGCATATGGCACAGCTTCATCCCTAATACTGGCCATTTTCAAAAAATAATTTACACTTCAATGTATATAATATACATATAGAAGTGTATACAAAAATGTATTTTATATAATAAATTTATTAAATAGTGTTTTAAAATCATTAGAGGAAATAATGCAAACAATTCCTTTTTTTAGAAATGCCTTCAAAAATCCCAAAGGACAAAAAATCTGAGTTTTCTTATGTTTTGAAAATTTTTGCAAGTTCTACATCTCCATAAGTATCTTTATTCATTTTTCATTGATTTTAGACTATTTTTCTAGTCTTTCAAGTGCACTTGGAGTTATGGTAATTTTCTCCCTTTGTTTTAGTTGTTAGAATTATTTGTACACATCACCAATGAAAGTATTAAACATTGTAATATATCTGTTGCTTAGCGCATTCTTTCTGTGCGTACTGCAATTTCATATATCTTGAAGGGAACAGAGCATCCACTGGCTGGGAACTCTAACACTATTCTTATCTCGTTAATAGAAGAAACAAAAGAAAAGAAACAGGCTTGGTTAACTGGCACATAGTGGCTAAGTTGGTTGTCTGGATGGCATGACCCCCACAAAATCATCAACTAACAGATAAAATGTTGAAATATCTGTACCTGAAGTATCTGAAATGTGCACTTCTTTTCAGTGTACAAATATACATGCAAACATAACAGCAGCATTAGTGGATAGAAAGATATTTTTAAAATATTCTTTTAATTCAAATTGAAAATGGGAGGGACTAGATCTAGACTTGATCTAGATTTAATTACAAACTTTTTAAAATATGATCTTGTTTGCTTTGGGGCAAATTGGAAAATTTTATTCCATAGGGCACAGCTCTTGACACCTTGGACTCTTCTGATAATGAAATAAGTTTATTACAATTACTATGGAACTAAATAGAGTGTGAACAAACAATTCTACACACAGTAGGAGCCTCATATTAGAATGAAATGTGGCTTTATGAAGAACAGTTTACATCTTTAATGCAATACTAGTTGCAAAATAACTCTATGAACATTAGAGTCAGGTCACTATTTAAGATAAAAATTGACAGCACTCACTTTAACTAGACAGATTTTCAAGTTACTACATAATGTATGAAAGTTAAAATACTTCCAATAAATTTGGCTAAGACTGACCTCACAAAGGTTTCCCATGGGGCTCTGAGGACCATATATAAAAAGTTTATTGCTAGATCTGAATCTGAAGGATCTACTTAACATACATTTGCTGAATATCATTGAAGACATTCCTAGCAGCCTGTTTGAAAAATCCATACTAAAAACTTCATCTGATACTGACTATATACATTTGGAAATTATCCCCTTCTAAGAACCTGGAAAGGTCTTTGCGAAACTTAAATCTCCATTAAGAGCTTGAGGCCTAATGGGATTTTAAACATTTTACTGACACAAAAACATTTCATTGGCACAAGCATTCCACTGGAGGTCTTTTCTATTCAGACTCAACTTTTTTTTAATAGTTCCAATTACTTTTATCCTCTACTACTAAGTAAAGTAGAGATTAGAGACAGATGAATTGTCATTAAAATTTTATACTCAATCAGAAAAGTAGTGAATAAATACTTTAAAAATAATTAACAAGTAAAAAGTGCTAAAAAAAGTCTAATTAGTCTCTATTAATTAAAAAGCCCTAGGCATAAGGTTGGATTGTTAAAAAGTGGTAGAATTATTAAAGCAGACATATAAACTCCTAAAAAACAATGATGCACTTATTTTCCCACAGTATACGCTTATATGTAGTTAATGACATAGTTTTGTTGGAAGGTACAAAAAACCAAAGGATATAAAACCCTGTGTTGCCCATATTCTTTTACAAACACAGGATTTTTACAATATCTTTAATTCAGTATTTATTTACAACAACAGCACCAATGATTTTTAACAGCCTGTAAAACACTGATGCTGGAAAGAGACATTCCATTTAAACAATCAATGGTCCCAAGTACCCATCGTTTTGTATAGCCATAAGTGCATTGCTTCCTTCCTTTTTAGGCATTGTTGGATTGGAAAATGGAAAAAATGAAACAAACAAACAAAAATGAATGGTTGTTCAGCTGTTTCTGACTAATCTTAAATGGCTGGGTCACAAATGTTCTAAAAAGATTTAAAAATTAAAATTAAATTACATTTAGTATTTGTTTTCTAGTAGCATAAAGAAAAATCAGTTTTAGTGTGGTCCATCCCAGCACTAGGTGTTAGGGAAATGATCTGTGAAATGTTCCCTAAGCCCCAAAAAGTTCGTATTTTAACAACACAAGAGCCACTAAAAGAAAAGACTTTTACCTGGTCAAAATATTGAGGGATTAAAACTGGTGCAATTGCCACTGAGAAGAAGTAAAAAAATACACACTCTTAAATACAGACAATCTATTCTTTTTCCTTGAAAAAAATACCTTATTAATCAAAGATGGAAAATTATCCAGCACTAAGCTTTATCCGATAATATATAAACAGGATTATTCGTTGCAAACAGCACATACTGCATCAAAAGCATCTCAAAGATATATCTGGGAAAATAGTTGACATCCTTACACCTGTGGTTTTAATAATAATGCTATGTTCTTCTTATCATATCTCCTGGCAGTACAGCCACGGGCACTCTCGCCCAAGGCAGAAAGAAAAACTTCACCTCCACATACTGCCCCTATGTCAAGATGGGAGCTCAGGCAGGCTGGGGGAAGGTGGGAGTGTGAAAGACCAGTCTGCCAAACCAGGCACAGCAGCAGGGTGCCTGGTACACAGCCCCAGGGAAGGAGGTAGGATGTGCTGGAGAAAGGCTGTCTGCCACAGACAGTTTGGTAATGGCTGTGACTTCAAGGGTAGTTTCTGTCAAACTGTCTCTTGTGTAAGTAGATGGGCTTATTTGTCTTTGGTAATGTCCAAGACTCAGTATATTTTGGGGTTGGAAGGGACCTTGAAAGATCATCTAGTTCAGCTCCCCTGCTAAAGCAGGTTCACCTAAAGCAGATTGCACAGGTACATATCCAGACAGGTTTTGAATATCTCCAATGAAGGAGAACCCACAACCTCTCTGAGTAGCCTATTCCAGTGCTCCATCACCCACAAAGTAAAGAAGTTGTTCCCCATGTTGAGGTGGAACTTCCTGTGTTCTAGTTTCTGCCCATTGCCCCTTGTCCTATCACTGGGCACCACTGAAAATAGTCTGGCCCCATACTCTTGCCATCCGCCCTTTAGATATTTATAAGTATGATAACATGCCCCTCAGTCTTCTCCAGGCTAAACAGACCCAGGTCTCTCAGCCTTTCCTTGTACAAGAGATGTTCCAGTCCCCTAAGCATCTTTGTAGCTCTCCATTGGACTCTCTCAAGTAGTTCCTTGTCTCTCTTGAACTGGGGAGAGCAGAATGGAAACAATACTCCAGATGTGGCCTGACTAGGGCAGAGTAGAGGGGGAGGTGAACCTCCCTTGACCTGCTGATCACATTCTTCTTAATGTACCCCAGGATACCATTGGCCTTCTTGGTCACAAGGGCACTCTACTGGGCCATGGTTAACTTGTTATCCACCAGGATGCCCAGGTCCTTCTCCACAGAGATGCTTTTCAGCAGGTCAGCCCCTAACCTACAGTGGTGCATAGGTTCATTCCTCCCCAGGTGCAGCACTCTATACTTGCATTTCACTGAACTTGCCCTTCATTGCCTTCAATTTCATGAGGTTTCCCTCTATCCAACTCTCCCACCGGTCCAGGTCTCACTGAATGGCAGCACAGCCTTCTGGCATGTCAGTCACTCCTCCCACTTTTGTATCATCAGTAAACTTTCTGAGGGTACACTCCGTCTCTTCATCCAGATCACTGATGAATGTATTGAACAAGACTGGACCCAGTACTGACCCATGGGGAACTTCACTAGCGACAGGCCCCTAACTGGACTTTGCAATGCTAATCACAACCCTCCAAGCTCTGTTGTTCAGCCAGTTCTCAATCCATTTCACAGTTCACTCATCCAACCCACACTTCCTAAGCTTACCTATGACGATCTTATAGGAGACAGTGTCAAAAGCCTTGCTGAAGTCAAGGTAGATAACATTCGCTGCTCTCTCTTCATCTATCCAGCTGGTCACACCATCACAGAAGGCCATCAGATTGACCAAGCATGATTTCCTCGTTATGAATCCACTTTGACCTCTCCCAACACTTTCTTTTCCTCCATATGCTCCAGAGATGACATCCAAAAATTTTTTTTCTCTTTATTCCAACCCTGTAAAAAAAGCATGGATTCTGAAAACAAAACTAAATTATTTCTCAGTTGTGTACTACTGCCACTAACAAAGGTTCTTCAGATGGATTACTACCTTCATTTACATCTGTGCAAGCTCATGGTCTTCAAACTACATTTTTAGTTATATTGTAGAAATGCTCTTCCTTCCTGTGAGCTGCCACCAATGCACATAAAAAAAATTACATACCCTGAAATACTAATTAGAATATTAACAATTCTGTCTATAACATGTGAACAAAAGTGAGGAAATAACCAGTCAATGTAGAGTTGTGTTAGTTCTACAGCCCTGGCAGTAGTAATTTTGGAAGATATACTCCAAGTATGCAAAATATACTCCAAGAAAATAAAGGTAAGGAGTATATTCACATTGTTGTTTTTCAGAGCAATAACCACACCTTATGGAATTCACTTTTTTAAATTGCATGCATATTAAATAAATCACCTAGATAATGGATCCAAATAAACCAAATTTTTAAAATGTCTCTAGTCATTTTGTGTTTATAATTGCATTTCAAAATTTTTTTTTTAAAACTATGCTTATACAAATCAGATAAACCAGTGAAAGACCAGAGACAGTTTTATTTATTTATTCTAACTGAATTTTACATACAGCTGTAGTTTAAAAGCCTTTAGAACCTCTATACATTTATAGATCATTAATAGTATTACAACATAAGAAATATGGGTTTTGGTATTGGAGTTAATTTTTAAACATAACATTAAAGCATTAAATATTTAAATATTGACACAGTCCCATTTAACATCTTCATTAATGATCTGGATGACGGGAGAGACTGCACCCTCAGCAAGTGGGCAGGCACCACTAAGATGGGAGGAGTGGCTGATACACCAGAGGGTCATGTTGCCATCTAGAGGGATCTTGACATGCTGGTGAAATGGGCCAGGAGGAACCCTATGCAAAGCCCTGCACCTGGAAAGAACAACAACAAGCACCAGTACATGCTGGGGGCCATGCAGATGGAAAGCAGCATGGCAGAAATGGACACGACAAAAAAGTTGCATGAGCCAGCAACATGCCTTTGCTGTGAAGAAGGCAAATGGTATCCTGTATTAAACAAAGTACTGGTAGCAGGTCAAGGGAGGTTATCTTTCCTCATTACTCAGCACTGATAAGACCACAGCTGGAGTGCTGTGGTGTCCAGTGACAGGACCAGATGCAACGGGCACAAACTGAAATACAGGAAGTTCCCTCTGAACATCAGGAAACACTTTTTCACTGTGAAGGTGATTGAGCACTAGCACAGGTTTCCCAGGAATGTTGTAGAATCTCCATCTTTGGAGATATTTTAAAAACATCTAAACACAATCCTGGGTAACTATCTCTAGGGGGCTCTGCTTGAGAAGAACCTTGGACAAGATGATTTGCCAAGATCACTGCCAAGCTCAACAATTCTGTGATTCTGTGACTGCACAAAACCATCTTCCTCTATAACTGACATGACATCAGTTATCTTCCCGCTCTCAGCGTCTTTTTACTGCAGTTTATTGTCCAGAGAATATTCTAAAATAGCAGCACACAAATAGAAAGACTACAAATAGAGTCAGGAACTCACCTTTTGGCCCTGCAGGCCCAGAGACCTTAAGTACATGTGGAAGTGAGTATCTGCCCACAGGTAACTGTTGTTTACATTATGTTTTTAGCCAAAGTTTTATGCATTCATCTAAAGTTATTAGCAAGTTATTTGATTGTAAAATGAGTAATAGGCAGAGTAGTATCTTTCTACTTACACAGTCCAGGCAGTGGGCAAAGACTATGTGACCTAGTCAGTTAACCAAGAGAATATAAAATTTTTAGGATCTAAAGTTGTCTAGTTCTTCCTTTCACTTTTCAGACATTTTCAAAGCACTTACTCAAAGTCAGCATAAAGACAAGTAAGGAAGTTAGGAAAAATATGAAGACATTTGTCAAAGGAGGGGTGTTAATGTTCAAACGTGCCTAATAACATCTCCAGTAAAAAGGTTGTAAAGCTATTTACTTTGCTAAATAATTCACAGTAATGAGCATTCTCCTTATATTCCTTCCTCCTCCACCACCTCTCCACTTCCCAAATGCCAAGGACATTTGAGATTTGCAGCTTTTATAAACACTTCATAGTTATAAGTTTTTAGAAGAAGTGTCACGATTTCTCATGTTTGACTCAGGACTTTTCATCATTTTGGATCAGCAGATCTAGAGATACATTGGTGCATTAAGCTGCAGAGGGAGGGAATGCTCTCAGCCTTATCTTGTCTCGATTTGTAGGAGATAAACATTCTCCATTTCCATACAGATAGAGATAGATCTTCACTCAGAATCTGGACTTAATGCCGTTTGTCAGGAAGAGACTTTCAGATTTCTATGTATCCAGACAATATCCCTTAATGGAAATGTAGCTTAAGTCAGGGACATTTCTACTAAGCATTTAAGGCTGAGTAAAAACCAAATAGACCTATTTATAGAGAACCAAAAAAAGCAATATTTTTCCACTAGTCTGGAAAAATAAATCTCCAATATAGTCAAGAACCCAAGAATATTATTCAAATAAAGCCTAAGACAAGAAGTAGACAATCATAGTCAGGCAAACCAGTCAGCAATTACAAAAAGGATTAAAGGAAAAAGATGCAGAGATCAAGACTGAAGAGCAAGAGCCTAGAACTCATCTGTACGCAAGAAGCATATCAGACAGGAATCACTGTGTATTTTCTGTACTAAGTGGACGAAGTAAAGCATTCCACAGTCCAGTCCTTCATTTCTTTGCAGATTAATTACAGACAGCTGTAGCTTGATTACCCAGGTGGAACTGCCCCAGACACAGAGAGGCTGGATTTCAAATATCTTTTAGGAACAGAGGTTTCACAGAATGTGTAACTTAGTGCTTCTTTATCTCGGAGCGGCTTTTTTTCCCTCAGAAACTTCCAAGGGAAAAAAGAAATCTGAGGTGGTTTGAAGGGTAGCCCCTCTCTTTCCCTTGCCACTCAGAATTAGCAGATGGAAACAGCAGGCTTCAGGAACTGAGCTCTCAGTTGGTGTCTGAGCAATGTTCATGCCAAGAGAATTGAGAAGGCCACAGAGGAACCAGCTCCCAGCCAGTATTTGGACAAGAGCCATGCCAAGATGGTTAAGCAGCCTGCAGGGAAATCTGGCTTCTGCCAGTGTATAGATTAAGCGCAAGGCACAGTGAAATGTGGCTCCCAGCTGGCACAAAGGCAAAAATCCATGCCAAGATAGTTGATCTAGTCACAGAACGACTGCCTTCATTGGTACAAGGCCAAATATCAATAGTACTGAGTTGGGAACAGCTTTCAAAGCTCTGTTGCCTCTTCCTTCAAATATGAATCCCTTAGAGCAAGCAGACAGGGTTCATTATCATCTCTTAAATCTCAGGAGAAAGCAGAGTTCCAACATCATTTTTATAACAACTAGAAGGAAGAAATTTCTATTCCCAGACAGAACATATGTAAAGCCAGTGATGACATACATACCAAGAGGAAAAAAGTCCATGCTGTAGGCTGCTTGCTTGTACGTCCTTAGCTTCCTTGAAACATTCTTAGATCTTTCTGACACCAATTAGTCATTTGCATCCAATGGATGTTACTCAGTTGTCATTGTGTGAGAATATTTCTACTTCATCACAGACTCAAATGGAATGAGATAGTGTTCTGCGTCTCATGTATATGGAGATAGACTTGCTTCCTTTGCTCATTGTCCCAGAAGAAATTATGGAATGGCTGTTGTTTTCCTTAAAATACACTCACATACATACAGAAACTGCTTGCAATTTCTCTGCTAATATACTTTTCAATTGAAAAGGCACCTTCCTTAGACACTCAGAAGTTTGGCATGGGGACCAATGAATGACTGCTTTCAAAGACAGCTCCTGAGAAGGGAGCAAAAAGTCTCATGAGTAAAGATCTCCAGAATTCTGTGAAAAGGACACTTTTCAAACTGGGACATTACTGATGCTATGAGATATGCATCTAATATTTTCATTCAGAAGCACAAATAGAATCTAGTTTCATGTGTGTTTTCAGAAAATAACTTTCATTCTTCCAATCATAAATTAAAGGGAAAGGAAGGGAAGGGAAGGAAAGGGAAGAGAAGGAAAGAGATTGGTTACTCTTTTACTCTTCACCTTCACTGTCTTCCCAGTACTTGGAGAACCTAGAAGGAACTGAAGCAAGAATCCAAGCTATTACAAACAAATTAAGAATTTTATTTCAAACAGTAACTAACTTTTCCTTCCATAGAATCACAAAATCACAGAATAGTAGGTTTGGAAGGGACCTCTGGAGATCATCTAGTCCAAACCTCCTACCAGAGCAGGGCCACCTAGAGCAGGTGACACAGGACGGCATTCAGGCGGGTTTTGAATGTCTCCAGAGATGGAGACTCCACCACCTCTCTGGGCAGCCTGTTCCAGTGCTCTGCCAACCTCAAAGTAAAGAATTTCCTCCTCATGTTTAGATGGAACTTCCTGAGTTCTAGTTTACTTCCATTCCCTCTTGTCTTGTCACTGGGATGTCTTAACTTCTTTTGATGTCAGACTTTCTGTTCTTTCTTTTTCTAAGATTGCAAGATTGTTTCTAGATAATTTTTATTAAGTAGTTTGAATGGGAGAGGAATATTTTTCTAAGCAACCCTAAATTCATGTCAAGGCTCCATGCTTGAGAAAAAAATTACTTGCTAGTATTTTCAACATCAGTTCTGAGCAGTTTGACATGAAGGTTTGTTATAAAACAAATTCAGAGCACAGTTCTGTCTGATCTGTTGTCACCAAGGAGATGGGAAATACACATAGCAAAAAATGGCTGATCTTTCCAGGAAGATCTAAAAATTATAGCTCATAGATTAAAGGAAATATTTTCCTATCTACTATTTCCTAATATGAACTTTACCAGGATTGATTTATCCTACTTTGCTACTCATATTGTCTCTATTATATTTGTTATAGCATCTGAGCACGTTATACACCTTATACTCAAGAATGGAGGACTTACGTGCTAGGAGAGTAGATAGCACATGGTCTAAGGCTACTCAAGAAGGGTACAGGGTTCAGAACCAGAACTAGGACAGAGATTGCTCTAGTCCATGGTTTTCTTCAGTTCTAGGAGGCCACCTTTGCAATGAGATGTGCTGCTGCTTTTGTTTCTTTACGGGGTATCCATGGCAATGTTTTGGCAGCAGAGAGGTTTCAGAGGTGGCCTCTGTGGGAAGAACCCAGGGGCTGCCCCATGTAGGACACAGTTGGTTGCAATCAGATCCAATGGGCCCACTACAGGTCACAGCTAGACCATCAACAATGATGTTGGTGCCTTGGTAAAAAGGTAAAAGGATAAAATTCTACATGCCAGTGAGGAGAAAATAGTGTAAGAAACAGCCATGCAAACACCAAGGTCAAGAAGGAGATGAAGGAGGAAGAGGTGCTCATGCACCAGAGCAGATACTCCCCTTCAGCCTCTGGAAAAGATCATGGTGTAACAGGTATTCCCTGCAGCCTGGGGAGATGGCCATGCTGCAGATGTCTATGCCCTGAAGGAAGCTGCAGCCTATGGAGAACCTATGCTGGAGCAGGTTCTCCTGACAGGAACTGTGGCCTGGGAAGAACACACAATGGAGCAGGTTATTCTGAAAGACTGCAGCCTCTGGAAATAACCCATGCTGGAGCAGGTGAAAAGTGAGAGGAGGAAGAAGAAGCAGAGACGAACTGTTATGTACTGGCCGCAACCCCTGATTCCCCATCCACTCTGTGCTGTGCAGTAGTGGAAGGTAGAGGTAAAGGAGCACTTGAGGTAACTGAGATTGTTTAGCTTGGAGAAGAGAAGGCTGAGAGGAGACCTCATTGCTCTCTACAACTGCCTAAAAGGAGGTTGTAGGGAGGCTGTTGTTGTTCTCTTCTCCCAGGTAACTAACAGTAGGATGAAAGGTAATGGGTTCAAGTTGCACCAGGGGAGGTTTAGGATATTAGGAAGAAGTTCTTTACTGAAAGAGTGGTTAGGCATTGGAACAGGCTGCCCAAGGAGGTGGTGGAGTCACCGTCCCTGGAGGTGTCAAAAAATGAGTAGATGTCGAGCTTCAGGACATGGTCTAGGGGTCAGGGACATGTTGGGATGAAGGTTGGACTAGATGATACTAGAGGTCTTTTCCAACCTAAATGAAGAGTTGGGAATGAAGGCATTAATTTGAGCCTGGGAAAAAGTGTGGTGGGAAAGGTGGTTTAATTTGTCTTTGTTTTCTCACTATCCAAATATATTTTAATTTTCAATAAAGCAAATTAATTTTCCCCAAGTCAAGCCTATGATGACAATTGGTAAGTAATCTCCCTGGTTTTATCCTGACCCATGAGCTCTTCCATCTTATTTTCTCCCACGTCCTAATCGAGAAGGCAGAATGAGAGAGTGTCTGGGTGTGTCTCTGGCAGCTGGCCAAGGTCAGCTCACTGCAATTTACTTTTTTTTTTTCTCCTGATTTTCCAAAGAAAAGGCAGTTGAGCCAGGCTATACCCAGCGGCAAATCTGAGGACATGTTTCCTTATTTTAATATTCTCACTTGTAGGAATTTTCATCAAGGAACAAAATTTCTTCCCATTTTGTCAGTCAGTCTTAATTATCCAATGTACTCTTAGGCAGACAAACACATCACTTTGATGTACAAACGTAGAGTAATATTTGTGACTAACTTTGGGGTTATGAATTCAGATGCATAAACTATTGTTTTATATTTCTGGAATTACTTCCATGAATCCTTTAGCAACCCTTTAGTCAGAAAATGACTCTAAATGTGATTATCAACACTTCAACATATTTTACAGAGCCAAGAAAAGATAGTTTGACTGAAGTTACTGGTTTTCAGACCAATTAATGTTTGTTACAGCTGATATTCTAAAAATAAAAAAATCCTTTTTTTCACTCATTCATACTCTTCCGAAATGTTTGCCTTGAAGATTAAAATTTTCCAAGCCTAGTCTAAACCTGGAATTTATTTATTTTTCTGCAGTCTTTCAGATAATACTGTTCTGTCCTCTGGAATATAAGAAGACTAAAATTGACTTCTGTTATAAACTGCCTTATGGCTACTTGATGAAAAACTGTACTGATGAATCAGCTGAACCTAGAAAATTAGAAATTGGCAGATACTTATTCCTTATTGAGAAGTAGTGCATTCAAGTGTTCCAGGGAAAATTTGTTTTGATTTGGCTGAGCTGTGAAAGTTTGAAAATAGCACCTCTAAAAAATGTCTTGCACTTGGAAACTGATTCCTTTTCGTGTGTCTCACGAGTGTTCTTAGTAAATCAGCTTGCACTAATACCCAGCAGGCTACCCAGAGTGCAAGGAAAGCTCAGAGCACTTCAGAAAGGCAAGATAGTTCCAAAGATCTTCCTTATTCGATCTGTATTGGCACACATGCCAACAATTATATGCAACACGTGCTCAAAGGTTTCCCAAATACTAATTGCATCCTTTTGTGGCAGAGAAATGCATCTTCTATATTTTTTTTTGTGATAGCATCTGCTTTATTGTGCATTTGGAGTTAGGTTTATGTTCCCTTAATGAAGCAACTGAGTACAAAGAGTCTGCTGGGCAGAGAAGAAAGACTTTTCCTTTGCTGAGGGAGTTACTGAGCTTATTCAAGGCAGAGGATCTCTGGGATGGTAGGGTATGGCTGTGACAGTCAGTTACAGTCAAGGTAAGACTATGAAACTCATGAAAGAACATTATACAACCACAGTGGAGAGCAGGTAGCAAAAAGACTTCAGAAGGCAGTCTAGAGTCTAGAAAGGTCTGAAATGCTACTCAGAAGGTGACTGAGTAAAGGAAAGCAGGGACAATGGACAAAGGATGTCTGCAAGCAAATTTTCCTTGCTTGAGTCTTCTCTACTTGAACAACTAAATTTTTTGCACTTTTTTTTTGCCAAAACTCTCTTTTGGAAAAAAGGTAGCACTTACATTAATCAGTGTTTTAAGTGTAGGAAGAGCCAACGCTTCTGTAAATGGGGGTGGTTATAAAACAGAAGAAAAGGTTCAGAAAACTATCTTTCGTCAATGCTACACGATTACAGTAAGGAGAAGCTCACCAAGTGCAACTCAACTTGGACTGTCATGACTGCTTCCACTCCAGCATGCGTGGCATCAGGGTAACTACTATATGAAGTAATATGAATTTCTGAAGGTTGTACTGGAATTTCCAATCACTATTCTTTTTAGATTAATGACTTCCAATAATACATTTTAAATCCTTTAATTGAATATTAATAGAATATACATTGTGTTTTAAATCAAATGCACAATACTTAAAGAGTTTATGAAATAAAATGAAAAGTACTTAATGAAACATTGGCAAAGAAAAGGAAATACGCACGTTCTTCTTTTTTTACAGTTTGTATGTTACAAATGAAGTAGGCATTATAAAAAGCTGATAAAAGGTTTAATATAGCAACTTTAATATAGCAGTTAAGCAGATGAGCCCAAAATGAACTTTCAGAACTATAATTTCTGTGCTCATACAGCTCATTTTCCAGCACAAAGGCTTCTGCAAAGTCTAAGCATGACTTCAATCCCACATGAACCATATGAAAACATCTTTAAAGGAATATAGTTTATTTATGGATCTTGGAAAAGTCCTTGAAATGAGGATAACAATTATTTGTGATCATACAGGAATGCAGATCAAATCTCCTGACAGCCATGCAGATATAAAGGTTTTTTTAAAACCAAGTTTATTTTTAAACTTATTTTTAATCACAAAATCCAGGAAATGAAGAGTCATATTTACTACAGAGAAGAATTCCAGAAAACTGATCTGGACTGGGTTTTCTATCTGCTTCTCATTTGACTGTATTTCCCTGTTACACAGTCTTGTTCTTAATCATACATCAATCAGCACTGAAAGCACCCAAGTTTAGTGACTCAAGATTTATAATAGTTTTACTGGGATGTAAGCATTTATTCCAACACCTATTTTTAAATTCTTATGGTGATCTCACAAATGACTTGATCTCTTAATTCTCTCCATTAACTTCTGAAATTGTAAATACTAGATTTGCATTGGAAAAATCTCCTGAAGGTATTAAGATTTTTCTTCTTTTTGGTCATAATAATTCATTATTGCCTAAAAAGATTGACATTTTCAGGTCACTAAATTATCTTCTGTTTCTATTATCTGTAATACGTATCTTTTGTGAGTTGATAACTGTAAGCTTTCCACTTGTACTGAGAATATGCTGAACCTACAGCATACTTAGATCATATTGACTTTTTTCTAGTTTCTGATATACCACATTTTAGAAAACTTCATTAAATTTTTACGAAACATACGTGTATATATCTTCTCCTGCTTGGAAATTTCCTTTAGTGTGGCTAGATACATTCTGTGAATGGCTCTTCAGAACGGGCACATCAGAAAAACAGAGACTAATGCATGCTGACCTGCCATATGGGCAGGATTTCACTGAAACACTTCTTTTCTTCTTATGAGACATATATACAAATCCCAGAAGCTATGTACACAGTTTCATGTTTAATAACATATTGCAGCATACTGTTCATAAGAGTATGTAGGCACAGATGAATCATGAACATAAACAGAGGGAGACAGATTGTATACATAGAGACTCTCTTACTGTGTCTAACTCTCACACTGAGCACAGTGGATGCCAGCCCTTATGCCTGAGGCAGTAACTACCCATAGAACCTCTCCTCTTGTCATCAGAAGCTTATTAACCCCAAAAGATCTGTGAATTCTGCATCACCTGCTGTAAGACTTTCTATTGTAGACACCTGCCATTGTTCTGTCTGCTGAGCCGTCAGCATGGAAATGATCTTCATGGTAATCCTGAGAAGCTTTATTAAGTTTCCTTGAGCTATGCACACAGGCTCTATTCCTCACCTTTTCACTCACAACAGAGTGAAGTTATCAAAGCTGGTAAATTTTTTTTGTGGAATCAACTGCTGTGCTGCAGAGAAGTATAACAAAATCTCTGCTGAATAAGTTTGGATAAAGGTGAAACAAAATTGGAAAAAGAAAACAAGAAAGAAGACAGGTTTTAATAGAGGGGGAGAGTGGAAAGGACACTACAGACACAAAAAAAGGAATGTGCAAAAAAGAAATAACCAGAAGTCATCTCTAGAGTGTAAAAGGATGAGACAAGAAAGGGTAGTGGGGGATTTCTCTTATAGAAAGAGCAAGCAAACAAAATCCCCAAGAACTGGAGCGCAGACCTCCATCCTGTTTACTGTGGAAAAAAGAGACAAACATTCCCTCCTTCTGCTAACATCTGGCCACAAAAGAAAGCCAAGAACCAGTCAAAGAAGAGCGGTTCACTCTGGCAAACACATGCCAGTATTCTTGCAATTCCTATCATACTCACAGCTCTGGCCTGTGTCTCGGCCACAGAGATTTAATGACTATGTGAGTTGAAGGAAATATATGTACATGAGAGTGCTCATTTAGCCCCTAAAATTATGAGGTTTAAGACAATAAAGGAACTTCAGCCCAGGAAGAAAGAGTCAACACTGTGTACTTCAAATTGAAGATGTCCTTCAACATGGGGCCTTTGTCTGAAGTCTCCAAGAAGAGCTGAAGATCCCAGCATGCTGTGCAGTGATTACCTCACCTCCATGCACACATGGCACATTTCAAAAATCCAGCCACAAGATGTCAGCACACCAACAGGAATTCTTATAAAAAGAAAAATCTCTATGAATGGGATCTTTCTATGTCACACATCTAATTTTCGTGCTAGTAATGGAAAAATAGATGTTTCTGAGAGCTTACATGAAGTTTAGTATTCAGACTGTGCCTTCTAAGAGGAAAGAGGAGGACTATCATGGTCTGATCATAGTATATTAATGAGAGCAAAATTATGGGACAGAATGGAGCACATGGTTTTCATTTCCCACTCTGAAACCAAAGGGTGTTGGAGAAGAATCTAAAATGGCTCATAAGCTTCTAACATTATTTTCAAATAAAGAGTGAAAGCTCTGGCTAGCTACTTAGTTGTTTAAGACTGCACACACTTAGCCTTGAAATGCCCTTCCAGTACATCTCCAGAGAAGATTTCATCTTAGTAAAATGTACAGATACCTGTTTCATGGCCTTCATAATTACAGTATCTATAAAACTTCAACTACACATCCTACAGGTGTTCTCCAGTTTGTGAATTAAGTACTGTAAGTGCAGAGCACATGGGATGTGGGTGTAGCACAAAATAACCATGGCCACTTTATTTCAAAACCAGTTCAGAATCAAGACGTCATGATATGAATAATCTTTTATAATTTATATACAGATCAAAATATTCAGTTAGTTATTCCTATTACTATAATTTTATCTACAAATACTCAAATTTCACCTTGGGCAGGAAAATGCCAGGAGTCTTCCTTTTAAAATGTAGCCAGAATTTCCTCCATGCTCTTCGAAATCTTTCAGCATGTAACTGTAGCCACAGCAGATGGTATATCAGAGGCTTTCCAGGGTGACTGGAGTAGCTAGATTCTCTAAGCCTGACTTCCATATTAGGCAAATTAGTAGTCAAAATGTATAGCAGAATTAGTGAACACCTGGATAAATACAAGTTACATGAAAAGATCAGCATGCCTTCTGTAAAGGGAGGTCCTGTGATGTAGATATTTTGGCATGTATCTGACAAAGTCATAAACATGAAAATAAGGATGACTTAATTGATACAATTATCTGTATTTCTGAAAGATTTTTAGCAATGGCCACCTCTCAAGACTTTTAAAGAAAATGAGCAGTCATAGCTCGTTTCGGAGCTGAGGAAGCTTCCATGGATAAAAGTATCTGATTAAGAAAAAAGCAGCAAAATAAAGTAGTAAAATACTAATTCTTATCGCGCAGAGAGGAATTTTACAGGAGGCTGAGGTAGGACTTGTGCTCTTCAATGTCTCTGTGAAAATTCTGGAAAGGATTTTGTAGGGAGCTGGGAAAGTTTGTTTTTAATACTCAATCATTCAGATTAGGAAAAATGGAGACTGACTGTGAAGAATGGCTGCAAAAATTATGAGGCTGATTGGGCAATAAAGTGGCAGATGAAGTGCAGTAAGAAAAATGTAAACTGATGCACAAGGGAAACAAACCACAAACTCACATATGAAAATGTGAGCTCTGAGTTAGGTGTTATCACTGAGAAGAAAGATCTTGAGATAATGAGAGTTAGTTCCATGAAAATCTCAATCCTATGCTTGATAGCAGACAAGAAAAAAGATAATCAAATGTTAGGAAAAAAATATAACAAAACAGAGAACAAGATAATGCTCTGTAGAATAAATCATGAATCACCTTCAAAACTGTGCAGTTCTGGCCCCTGTCCCACTGCTCTCTCATATTCAAAAAGTTGTAGTAATATTGGAAATTATTAGCAAAATTATTAAAACAATAAAAATTGCTAAAGGTGGGAATTTATTTCCAAATGGGACAAAAGTGAAGCATTTAGGGTGAGCTATGACTCGGTCCTGATGGGATGCACCCATGGGTGCTGAGAGAGCTGGCAGAGGTCATTGCTAGGCCACTCTCCATCATCTTTGGTAAGTTGTGGGGAACAGGAGAGGTGCCTGAGGACTGGAGGCAAGCAAATGTCACTCCAGCCTTCAAAAAGGGCAAGAAGGAGGACCCGAGTAACTATAGACCAGTTAGTCTCACCTCCATCCCTGGAAAGGTGATGGAACAATTTATCCTTAGTGCTGTCACTAGACATATCAAGGATAAGAGGGTCATTAGAAGCAGTCAACACGGTTTTACCAAGGGAAAGTCATGTTTGACCAACCTGATAGCCTTTTATGAGGACATAACCAGGTGGATAGATGATGGTAGAACAGTGGATGTGGTTTATCTTGATTTCAGTAAAGCATTTGACACAGTCTCCCACAGCATCCTGGCAGATAAACTGAGGAAGTGTGGTCTGAATGATCAGGTAGTGAGGTGGATTGTGAGCTGGCTGCAGGAAAGAAGTCAGAGAGTTCTGGTCAACAATGCAGAGTCTAGTTGGAGTCCTGTATCTAGTGGAGTCCGTCAAGGGTCAGTACTGGGACCAGTACTATTCAATATATTCATCAGTGACCTGGATGAGGGAACAGAGTGCACTGTCAGCAAGTTTACTGGTGACATAAAGCTGGGAGGAGTGGCTGACACACCTGAAGGCTGTGCTGCCATTCTATGTGACCTCAACAGGCTGGAGAGTTGGGCAGGGAGAAATGTAATGAAATACAACAAGGCCAAGTGTAGAGTCTTGCATCTGGGAAAGAACAACATCAAGTACCAGTATAGGCTGGGGACTGACCTGTTGGAGAGCAGCGTAGGGGAAAGGGACCTGGGGGTCCTGGTGGACAGCAGGATGACCATGAGCCAGCAGTGTGCCCTCGTGGCCAAGGAGGCCAATGGCATCCTGGGGTGTATTAGAAGAGGTATGGTTAGTAGGGCCAGAAAGGTTCTCCTCCCCCTCTACTCTGCCCTGGTGAGACCACATCTGGAATATTGTGTCCAGTTCTGGGCCCCTCAGCTCAAGAAGGACAGGGAACTGCTTGAGAGAGTCCAGCGCAGAGCAACAAAGAAGATTAAGGGAGTGGAATATCTCCCTTATAAGGAAAGGCTGAGG
The DNA here is from genome assembly GCA_033124195.1 of Coracias cyanogaster. NCBI lineage: Eukaryota > Metazoa > Chordata > Aves > Coraciiformes > Coraciidae > Coracias > Coracias cyanogaster. Next base: position 63 of record JAVSBS010013000.1, on the reverse strand, counting down.
GAGCTGGGTCTCTTTAGCTTGGAGAAGAGGAGACTGAGGGGTGACCTCATTAATGTTTATAAA
>JAVSBS010012999.1:0-31459 GCA_033124195.1 Coracias cyanogaster | reverse complement strand
AGAGATGACCTCCAGAATGAGCTGCTCCATCATTTTTCCAGGGATGGAGGTGAGGCTGACTGGTCTGTAGTTTGCTGTATCTTCCTTCTTGAAGACTGGAGTGACATTGGCTTTCCTCCAGTCCTCAGGCACCTCTCCTGTTTGCCACGATCTTGCAAAAATGGAGAGTAGTAGAGCGACAACATCAGCCAGTTCTCTCAACGCTTTGGGTGCATCTCATCAGGGCCCATGGACTTGTGTGTATTCAATTTTCGTAACCGATTTATGTTAGACAGTCCAACAAGACAGCTGTATGTACAGATCAAATGTTTCCAGTGTACTTCTGCAGGCTAATTTGAGTAGAGCTGCTGGTCCTTCCCATTGAGCAGAGGTACAGTATCTCAGCTGCATGGTTGGGATGAGTTCAGTCCAGGGCTTGAGAGACAAATGTACTATTACAATAGTGCTTTGCCAGGCTTGCTCTTCCTGCCTCTTTCATTCTTTAACAATGTAGATGCATCCTGCATGAACAGTTGGAAGAGCTTCTTTCTGCTAGATGCAGCAGCTCCATATTTCTGGCTGCTAGCTGGGGGAAGTGTTTAATGACACTATAAGCACCATGCAAGGCAGGTGCTGATGCAGGAGATGCAGTGTAGGGCTGTTTTCCCTAGCTGTCTGGATGTAATGTCTTGTGCCATTTTGAAAAGGAAATCTGACTTGGATTAGGGTGTTCCTTTCATAATAATAGAGGACCTTCTGGAGGATGGAGAGCACCTGCAAATCCTGTTCACTTGATTGCAGCAAAGATTACAGGTGCTGGATGCCTTTCCTGAGGCAGTTGCAGGGTGATTAATTCCCAAATTTGTCTGCAGCTGACAAATGGAACTTGGGCTGTCTTTGTCACACTGGACAGAGACATTCTGTACTACCATTGATTTGCTGCCAAATTATCTGGAGATGTCTTGGAGAAAGCAGGGTAGTTTTTCCTGCACTGTTTCTTTTAAGTCTTCTTTTATTTGCAGTTGTACTTTGGTATCATGCAATGTCCAATCATACTGCTCTTGGTCACTTGATTTTAGGTTCACTAACTTGCATTTCTAAAATTCTTTCATCTCTCTTTAAAAGTAGAGGAAAAGTAAGATCATGTAACAGAATACTGATAAATTTTTTTTTCTGCTGGGCTTTTCATAGCCAAACAAGTTAAATGTATTCAGAAAATATAATGAAAACTGGAGTTTAACCTCATCTCGTGACTACAGAATTTAAAGATTATATGAAACAGTGGAAGACTTGCTTATGAGGGTTGAGAGTGTATAGCTTTTTGTATAGAAGAGATCTCTTTGCTTATGGCCTCATGAACAGCAAAACCCTTTAGCCTTTCAACATCTGGCATAGGCACTATTTCTGGGCCTGAAAAGCTGATTTTCTGATGATACTTATGGCTGAAGACTGTATGTGTGCTGTAGGTTACTGGGGGAGAGATATATCTATCTTCTGTGTGAAGAAAAGAGGCCTACCTTGGGGCCTGAGGCTTTTCATGTAGACTTGAAGAACCATAGGTTTTTGATCTAGCAGTAGAAGTATTGACTTTATGAGGCTAAAAGAAGTCAATAGTTTGCCAGTCTCTTTATTGGAACATCAGATAACTCCTGATATGGGAACCCAAAATGATCTGCATGTTGCATATGGCAAATTATCATAACAAAAAATCTATATGACTGAAATTACAACTTTGTTGTTCATCTTGTTTCTGAAACTTTTTAACTTCATATATGGCAACATAAATAGTAAACTAGATCTGTTTAAGTAGAAGCAAAAGAGCTTCTTGTGTGACTTCTCTAGTTCTCTCAAGAACATGGGCATGTGAGACCAAGATAATCTTTCTTTCCTTGCTGCTTGAAGACATGGCATGGGTCTTACTCTCTCCCCAGGTGAGTGTCTTGCAGAGGGCTGAGTGCTCTTTGCTACTGGGATGAAGTTCAGCCTGCATGAATTAGCGGAAATATTCAGTGACTGAAGATGGTATCGGCTGTATACAAAGATGTTTTGATGCTTCCACTTGGTGGTAGAGTTTTTTAAGTTGTGTTTTTTTTTTTCTTCCCCCTTCCCCTCCTCCCCCAGGTCTTCTGACTAATTTGAAGAGTAAGACCAAGGCAGCTTAAAACCAAGAAATATGGGTGCTCGTGGGAGAAATTGGATTAAAATCATTTTCATCATGTCTGGCTGTGACATGGAATTTCACAGGGCTACCAAACTTAGTGTTGTGATGGGTAGACCTAACTTCTGTTTAAGCAAAGCAGAGATTTAATATAAGTTTTTTTAATAATAGCCTGATGAGATGGATTGAGACATTCATACTCAGGCCATTGAGTATTTTATCATAACATGACACCTGGAAATATCCACAGGCAAAAGTCTGTTAGGTACCTCCATCTTTGATATGGGAAGCATTGCCCCTCCTGTCCTGTATCTACATTAGTCAAAATCATCTAAAGTTGACAGTTTGGGGTTTGGTTGTTTTTATTTTGTGTTTTTTTTTTTTCTGTGTGTGAGTTTTGTTGGTTTTGGTTTGTTCTCTTTTTTTGCGGAGGGGGGACAGGGGGGTGGTGCAGACACAATATATGCCTTGTGTCTTTTAGTTGAATACATTACACTTCTATATATACTGAAATAATTTCAGATAGCATGATGTACATTTCTTACCAGGTGTTGCTGTCCAGCTGGTTGTAGTCTTTCTGCAGCTGTGGGATAGAAAGGTTCAGTATTGGGAATAGCTAAGGGATGGCAGCATGAGTTTTAGCTAATGAGTGTGTACTTAGTGTCTGAAGACCCTAACCCATACTACTTTTGAATATATTGTTATATTGTCTTGAACTAGCTAGACTGAAGCTAGCAAATAAACTGCAGTCACATCTACTAACTGTGATATGGATATGTCTGCAGTCTGTTGCCATGGGGACAAAGATCAGTATCATTTTAAAGAATTGTACTGAAAGCTCCAATACTCTAAAACAGCATGACTTCTAAGCAAGCAATTTTGTGGCAATTTGTTGTTCAGGGATGCCAAAGGTTGATAGACTTGATTTGATCTTTAGCTTGTTTCTAGGGAAGCAACACTTGCAATCACACTGATAGTACATCCCACAGTAGTAGCTTCTGAATACCATTGCCAGCTTCAGTCAAACTTAAAAGAGGGGTAGGCACTTAGACCTGTATTCTTAAAGATTTTGTGAAACTTGACAGATAAACAGTGTGATGAGAGTCTCAAAGCAGCACTCTACCAAGGGAGGAAAAAGCAGAATTATACTTGTCCACAAGCCAATATTCAGTGAGATAACCAGGCTAGGAAACCTGTATGCTACATCCCTGTCCAAAAAGGCAAGAGGAGGAAAGGAGTCTGAGGACAATAGCCATAAATCTGTTGAGAAAGAGGCTCTGTGAATTCTCTTCCTTGTAGAAGAACTTTGACTTTTCTTGATTACTGGAAATTTTTTTATGGTCCCAGAAAGAAGTATGAAAGTCTGCCAGCTTCTTTTGTTTCCATACAGAAACCAGACTGCACTTATTGCAGCTATATGTCAACCAACCTGTTTGGTTTTATTTTTTTTATACCTTTCTTTGATCTAGTCACAAGACTAACTCAGCTTTGAGGAAGAATACATTTTGAAGACAAAACCTGTCGTTTCTTAATGTTTGTCCATGAGAACAAAAAGCAGATTTTATTCCTGCCAGTCACGTTCTGTGCAAACCTGATGTTGTGTCCCCGGGGAGGGAAAGGAGGAAAGGAGATTCCCCAGCGCCAGGGCTCGGTAGGTGCCGCGGGCGATGCTGACATCTAGTGCAGCTTCAGCAGAACTCAACAGTTCGTGTCTTGAAGCTCCTGCGAAGTTCTGGAAAACTTAATCTAAACTTGGGATGTGGCAAAGCTGTGGATATTTCATGAGTTGTCAGTTCAGGTATCAGGGAGCTCCTTTGTGCACCTGGATCATCTTTTCTAGCAGCTAGAGGAACCATTGCTGTGAGCTGTGCAATCTCGAGAGCCTGGTATTTGGAAATTGTGCTCTTGTGTTATCTGTGGTGACCTCCTTCCCCAGCTGGCTGAGTTCAGGCCATCAATGACATATTTCCATGTTCTATAGGCAGACATTCACTCTATTTATACAGATGGAACTGTCTCCATCATGTTAGTGTCACACTTTGGGCACTGGTAATGGTGCTTGTACTAGTGAGACTAATGCAATATTGTGCCTTTTAATTAGCGATAACTGTTGAGTGTTTTATCTCCTTCAAGGAAGGAGACCAGGTCTTGGAGAGTTGAAGCAAACCTAATGCAAGGGAAACAACCATGGCAACTACATATTTCTAGCCCTGAAGTTAAGCTATTGCAGTGCTTCCAGATAAATTTTGTGTATCCATATTTTAGACTTTGTGATGTGTCTTGTATCCCTGTACACTACTAAACTGGATGTGGTTGCAGGTGATAACACTGAGAAGCATCTTAGAGAGTAAGTATCATAGCTGGAATTACTTATTTATTGCAGCAATCTTAATTTTCCGCACAGACATACCTCAGCCAAATATTAAAAAAACAGTGGCTCCCCTTTGCCCCAAATCCCATCCCCAAAACAAACTGCAACCCATAATTAACCTATTTCTCTCACAGAGTCTGAGTCCAGTCTAATTTGGGAGTGCTTTCTGCTTTGAGCATGAGATTATCTATATGACCACTAGAGGTTGCTTCCAGCCTAAACGATTCTAAGTAGCAGGATTTTAACCTCTGTTTCCCACCCTGTTCTGGTTTTAAGTAGTGAGGAATGATTAATCCTGTGTTTCTTTTTAAAAATCATAGTCTGCCATTTGAATGGAAGGTGCAATGGAAGCACTAGTTGTTTCTTAACCGCATAAATAACCATGTTGTCAACTCTTGCACAGTGTTGGGAATGTCATCACAGGGATATAGCAGTGTTGCTGTGTCAGCATCTGACACGGAGAGTAGCACCAGGGAACTTGAATATAGTTGTCAGTTTAACTTTGATTGTGTTGGAATTCTATTTGGGATGCTGTACCCAACTGGGTGACATGTACTAGTCCCAGTGTCATAGAGCTCAGTTGAGGTCAATCTAAATCTGGGCTACCATGAGGCATTTTGATATTTGTGGTATATGCATTCATCTTACTCTTTTCAAAATTTGTAGCTTCAGCTCTTCCATCTTTTAAGCCTGTTGCTTCTAAGCCTGCTTTTAAGCCTGTAGATTTAAGATGTACAGAACCTTATTTTAAGCGGCAACAGCAGTGCTGTGAAGGGTAGGTCATAATGAGGTTTTGAGCATGTTTTTTTCCATCAGATGGCCCCTTGGGAAGAAATGTTTTAGTGAGGATGGACTCCTCACTTAGTCTTGTGTGTGGCTACCTCTGCCCACAAGCCACCTCAGAGGTAATGTGCCGCTACGCTGCAACAAGAGCCTCGAGTTGCAGTGTGTTAGCTATAATCCATAACTGGAGCAGTGGAACTGCTCTTGTGTAACAAGCTTGTTAAACTTGCAGTAACTTTGTCCAGCAGTAGAGGTCTGTCTTGTTGAGAAAAAGGGTTTTTATCTGTTAAGAATGAATCATTATAGGAGAACTTGGTAGCTCTTCAGTCCTTTTAGGGTGGGATTTTCTTTTTGTTTCTTTCAATACCAACTGATTTTTTTTTTTTAACGGTAAGAGCTGGTCTGAAAGTGCTGCATGCAGTTTGATGAATCATGTTTGCCAGTAGCTGGGAAAAGCTGGCAGTCACAGAGCTGGTGTGAGAAGCTATAACTGGAAGCTTAAGCCCGTAGGTTTCAAAATCTTGTTTCCAAATGCCACCTTAATTTTGCAGATAAGCATTTGTGAGAGGTAAAAATTTTCCTGTAATGTCATGGCCACAGAGGAACAGGTGTCTCACATTAAGATGTAGCAAATTTGCTCTGTAATTGTTACTGTAATTGGTACTTATCCATACAGAAATTTTGAAAGCTAAACTGCAAAATTCTGTATAAAATAATTGGATATCTGAGAATATATCAAATTTATCTGAAGGCTACTTTTTTTTTGCTTTGCAGTGTGAATACAGTGCTGCATTGCTAGTTTTTAAATAGATCTTGCTGTTGCCTAAATGAAACTGCAGCTTATTTTATTACTCTTCCTGATGTTGATTTAACTGTATGTTGTAAACAGAATCATCCAGTATTGATGATGTTTCTGCTGCCTTGTTGCTTTAAAAATTCTGGATCCCACACCACCCCTTAAAGATGGAACACCAAGGAGAAGCTGTGAATTTTCCAGGCATTAATCCCCTTGCACATAATTTTCAAGTGACTTTTTTCATTTGGTAGGGATTATTTTACTGTAGGGTTATGATCCACTGCCAAAGCTACAGGAATTATAAAAAGAAGAGTATAATTGCACTACCTTACATGAGATAATGAGATGGTAAAGCAGGCAGTGGGAAGCTTTTTTTTTCTGTGAGCAAAGAACCTGTATGTTGTCATTGTGACGTTATATTCTGCATTCACACTTTTGGTACATCCATATAATGTCACAATAGAGGAATAATACTATCTTTAATTAGCAGCTGAAAAAGCACTGAAGGTGAACAGGAATTATTTTTTAAAATCCGTACTAGCTATTTCTAGAAATATCTTTCAAAATGATTAATAGTACAGCCTGTTGTGCCAGCTATTGTGCCACTATGTGTACCTGTGGGAGATGCTGAATATAGGCTCTGGAGCATCAACCCTCTTTCTGCTGGTGAAATGTACAGGAGGTACTGCAGGCAGGAGGAAGCAAATAGGCTGTGCGCTGTGACAATTTTTCTCATTTGGAACCTTCTGTTCAGTTCCAGTCATTTTACCTTTGAAAAAGCAGAGTAAGAGGATTACTGAGACCTAATAGTTGGTGGAAAATTATTAGAGGAATGGAGAGGAGTTTATAAGCGGATGGAAAGAATGTTAAATTGCTTTAATTAAAGGTGAAATAAATATGAGATGGTCCTTTTGGTTTGTGTTTTTTCTGTAAAGAATTGAACATCAACCAATTTAAGAGGCAGTTTTAAACTTCTTTCCTATGTGTATATCTAAGATATGCAAGAATCACAAGTAAAATCAAAATGCAAGTAGATTCAAATGAAGACTGTTATGTTTTAACTGGGACAGGTATAAAAGCTAATCCATTCTCATACCAATTTAACCACCTGGATTATTCACTTGTATTTACTCCATCTACTGTAAAGGTCAGGAGAAGTTAATGTGTCCAAAATCTGATCTTCTACAGCTGTTGGAAGTGTTAGTTTGTAAGCAAATAATTTACTGACATAGCATATTTCCAATATGTCTCAAAGTTAGGTATCTACTATAATGACATCAAAAAACCCAAAGAATAGAAATCATAGAAACTCTCTGCGATTTCAGGTCAGAGACAGAGCTGAATGATCAGTTACTTCTGCAGCAGTTATGCTTAGATTTTGCCATGACTTTGTGTTCAGAAAGACACTTTTGAATGCTTCCTTTCCCCCCACTACCTTCCTCTGACCATCCTTTCAAGACACTGTAAAATTGATACCTAAAAATTGAATCCGATAGCAGAAGCATTCACGTCAAGCACTGTCTCATCAGAGCCCTGCTTTCACCAGATCTGCGCATCTACAAGGTTAGAACCACCATACTGGTGGGAGGGAGGGGATTTGACCTTGACTCTTGAGATTTTTTTTTTCTTCAGGTGCTTCTAGCACACCTTGTACTTAGGGTTTTGGAATATAGTAATAAAATACAATAATCATATATACAAAAAATGAAAGTGCTGAATCCTATCACTAAGAAAAGGAAATGTCAAAACTCAGACATATTTTGCCAGTTAGATTCCTATTTTCCAGGTGGTCCTAGCAGTCAGCTGCAATTGCAATAGCTCATAAGAAAAGTACAGGGTGCTTAAAGCTCAAGGCCAAAAAATCAGTTTGCTCGAATAGTCCCTCCTCACAAGTGTTGTTATAGAAAGCCTTCTCTGTGATCAGAACTTGAGAATACAATGTTATGTCTCCTTGACATAAGAATTACCTGTTGTGGTTTCCTGTCCATCATAATGATAGTGGTGCCTTTTTGTCTTGCAAAAATGTTGAATTTAGCTGCCGCCTTATTGCTGGAAAATTAGCTTTATCTATAAGATTATGATGGAAATTAACTATCAGCATTCCCCAAATCTGTAAATTAACTGTCTGAAATTGCTGTTGAAGTTGCTGAATTGCAACTTCCATTGTATTTCAAAGAAACTTTTATTGAGAGAGAGATTTTATCATACTGGGTACTGACCTTAAAATAAAAAAAAAAAAGGAAAATTAGTCAACCTCCCCAAACCCAACCAAAACCAACCCCCCAAAAGCCTGCTTGTCAAGGGACTATTGTGCCCTTCACATTTCCCCAATGCAAGGAGTTAGTTTGCTAACTAGGATCTGGTACTCACTTAGACAAGGTGCGTCACAATCTTGATAAGACAGTAATTGCAGAACCACACTGTTGTGTGGCACCTCAGAGCTGGGTCATCAGGAAAGCAGAGACCATCAAGGGTGCATCTCAGCTTCAGACCCAGCAGCTTCCCGCAGTGTATTGCAGGCTGGATTCTTCAGAGGTCAGCAATCTATATGTAGCCTGGAAAGTACAGCTGTTTATTTTGGTGCTCCTGTGGCAGCTGGACCTTTGTTACCTCATTGTGGGTGGGAAGTGAAACTCCTTTAAAATGTTGACTGCTTCCATGATGTTCTTTCTATATATGGAAAGATTCAGTATCTTTGGGTCTCATTTCTGTTCAGAGGCAGTTCTTTAAATGTCAGGGTCCTGGGTGCAAGTATTTGCAAAGTATGTACTTCTCAGAAATTAAATTTCTTTAGAAGTTCGGCATGTCATCTTGTCTATGAGTGACTTCACTGAGAGTCCTCCTCTGGAGCATTGTCCCATGGCTTGCACTGAACCTTTACAGAGAAGCCCTGATTTCAGTTTCAGAGTTGAAAAGTATAGCTGCAGTCAAGACGGAGTCATCACAGCATGGCTGGCAGTGTCCTGCTGCCTAAATCACACCAGAGCTTCATAAGCTATGTTATGATCGCACTTCTATCAAAAACATCTTTGGTTTTGGCATATTTAAAAGCATAGAGCTTCATTTAGAGGAATGAATCCCTGACTCTGGCTATTCTACAAAAGGACTCTGCAATGAGAACCATACATTTTCTGGGCACTGAATGATGTTTCCAAACAGAAGTCATTTGCACTCTGGTGTACAGTGTTACGAACACTGCCTAATCAATAGTGACATTTGATTGCTACAGAAGAGGCAGTGACATTTGTGAAATACGAACCAATTACTACATTAGAATATACTAAGAATAGGGTAAGTTATTGTTATTTCCTTTGTTTTAACTGATGAATGCAGTAGAAAGTATAATATGATTTGGGATCATCTTCAAATGTGTGTGGCTTTTGGTAATCAGAAGCTATGCGTATATGTCGAGATCTATGGGTAGTAAGTATGTGTTTATAGCCTGAAGCATTTGGTTATCCTGTTGCTCTGTTCATAACTTCCATTCACTTCCCCTGCCTCCTGCAAAGGATGTTTTTAATAGCATGTATGTGAAGCTGTAGGGAGACTACGAGAAATGGCCACAGAGCTGCATGTGATAGGAGAGGGAAAATTTATGGACATGGGTATTCCCCCTTCCTGCACTCCAACCCTGTCACCTACACTGGCACATACTCAGAGGTGCCCCTCTTTGTCTTCTTCCAAACTTAAATACAGGGCTTGACTATATTAAAAATAAGATGGAGTCATCTCATTCTTTAATGTGATTTTTGCAACCAGTATGCACAATGTAGAGTCCTGAATAACTCAAGCTTAGTTAAAAGCAGGCCAAAATTTCAGCAGGCCCATGAACCATAATGCACTTCTTGAGGATAACATGATTTTTGTATTCTGGGGAAAAAAAAATATGAATTATTGTGTGTTTCTTTGGAATCTCCTGAAAAAGCTCTTGGCTCTTGGAAAGATTTGCAAGTGCTAAACTAAGCATCTTCTTTTAATAGCTGCTGTGTACTGATCTGGCTTAAAAAGACTTGTAAATAAAAATCACCTTGAAGGCAGCTTGTATTTATACTACAGATTTAGAGAAACTACATGGAGCTGTTTCACCCTCACAAAACTCTGTAATAAAGAGGAGGAAGAAAAGTCTGCATCAAACCGTGATCCCAGTGTCTGAATTCACAGCAGGACATAGAGTGAATCCCTTAAAACCTTTTCCATAAGACTTCTTAAGCTTTGGGGTATAACAAGTTTCCAGGAATAAAAGAGGCTTTTCTTTTCTTTAAAAGTTGTTCTCATTTCCCTTTACAGTACTTCTACACTTAGAACTTTTACAACTTTGTAATTGAGAGCGTCTCGAAGGGTAACTCAGGGTTTTTTAGGGCATCAGGGAGACAAGGCAGGTCCTCTGGAGAAGCTTATTTCCTTGCTTTTATTGCAGTAGTCCTTGGTATTAGTCCCCTAGGCAACTGCCATGGTGTTGAGTATTTGGGAAGGTGTGAAGGGAAGGGAGTTTACACCAGAGCTGTTTTAAGAGCTGGAGCAGAGTCTGTCAGGCAGTGATGTTCACTAATTAGAACAGGAGAGGAAAAAATACATGTAAATACTGCTGCCTGCAGTGGGCACTCCCAAGCCCAAACTATTGTGGTTATTTTTGGAAAGAATTTGTTTTTTGAAGTCAATGCTTTTGATTTGCTACCATGGAGTTAGGTCTATTCAGAAAGCAGGCAGTATGTCCTGCATTCTGCATCCTCGTTTCTGCCTCAAGGTGGCTCTTGAGGAGCTGGAATTGGTGCATTAGGACAGAAGAGGAAAAGAAAAAATATGTCCTGTACCTCTTGCCTTTGGAGCAGTGAGAAGGGAGAGAAAAAAAAAAATATTCTGCAATCCGGGCTACCTGATCATTATACAATGATTACAACCATGATCATAATAAATACTATTTGCATTAGTTTGCATCATTTTTTAAAGTACCTGTTTAAAAAAAGGCATGAAAACAGGTAGCATGCTGGAATCTCTCTCGATCTAAGTTTAGTGATCTATAACAGAGCAGTATCAGTTCCTTTGCTGTGTAGCCCCCATTATCTTGAATAGATCTGCACTAACCAGTTGTATGGAGTGTAAGGAGAATTCTTTTGGCACCATAAAGGAAAGAATTCACCCTTCAGTGTATTGATCTCAAATAGAGGGGGGGAAAACTTGGAAAAACTGCAGTTTTGGTTTTTTTGAGTATGCAGTTGAATAGCACCATGAGCAAAGACCTTTGGACCCTAAGAGCAGCGTGTGTGTCAGTAGCTGCCGTGCTGCCCTTGCTATGGGTTTGCTGGTAGAGCTGTAAGAAATGGACCTTGAGTCCTATAGCAGCAATTTGTGGCCCCTGTTGTGGCTTGGTCCAATGGCCAGACACTAGGTGAAAATTCCTCTCCTCGCTCATAAGTGCCTTGTGTCAGAGACTGGGTTTCTGTGTATCAGATGGGAAGCCTGTGACTGACAATGGGCCTAGTGGACCTTCCCTTTGAGAACTGGAGCTTGAATGTGTGTTCCCGGTACAGATGTGTAGCATTAGGGATACCAGGAGTTGCATGTTAGAAGCTGCTGCTCCTGAAGATAACATTTATTGTTTAGGATGTCCAACTTAATCTTAAGAAATTATTTCAGAGAGTCCCATTTCTAAGCACAAACATACTGCTGGATTTGATCCAATACTTACAAATTTTTTGACTAATTTTTGCACAGGGTCAACTAACCAGGGAAGAAACTGGCTTGTATCAAACAATTCTGGCATTTTGTAAATTTGTGAATTTGTAAATCAAAACAGGAGATAAGATGGAGAACTGTCAGCTACAAGGACTGACATTTGGTTAGAATTACTGATAAAATAGTTTAACTTCTTTTTTTTCAAATTGTACTTCCTCTTACACTTCCTTTTTACCTGTGTGAGTTAAAGCAGGAAGGTGTTTTATCTTTCCGGGCTTGAGTTAAGTATAAAGATAACTTAAATAGGTGTAGAAAAGTGTATCTGTAATTCTACCTACCTTTGTATGGAACTCTTTAATATTGGTTCCAATGAAGAGAAACAGTATACTTAAAGAAAAACCTGAGATATATTTGTCTTTAAAATACAATAATATATGCTATATATGCCAAACTAAATACAGCCATGGAATACTTTATTCCTTCAGTTTTGCAAATTTTGCTTATGGCTAGCTAGCTTCTCTTGGGATGCTAATACCATCTTTCTCATGAGCATTAGCATTAGATGGGAGCTGACCTGCTAAGAACTGTGTAGTTCATAAAAATACTTCATTAAAAAAATGTAGTGTTTCTTCTCTTGGTTAGGTCAGAAACATAAGGTAAACATTCCTCAGTGAATGAACCATCTTTCATTTAAATTGCCCAGGCAAAGCCTGTCTAGCATAGAACAGCACACACTTGAAAAGGGCAAGTAGCAGTGCCCAGATGTAAAGAGGTTATGCAGGTGGAGTGTGGAGGACTTGTTTGTTTGCTAAATGTTGCATTTAGCTGAAAGGATTGTGAATAAGCAGAGACTATATTTGTTAGGTCTGTTGACTGTCACATTTAGCAAAAACCAATTATCTACCATAGTAACCATGACATAATTCCGAATGTATTCAGACATACATAAATACCTAAAAATAATGCTAAGGAACGTCTTTAGTCCTCAATGTTTTTCTAAAAAACAACAAAACCACTCCCCCCCAAAAAAAAACCCCAAACAAAACAAATTCAGAATTATAGCTGAAAGCCTACCTTTACCTTTTCTGTAATGTAGCTATTTACCTAAAAGTAGTTATGTATTAGAAGGCACAACAAAATATCTTTAAACTGAAAGTACCATAAATCTGTTTATCTTGAGCTACACTTTAGAAAACTAGGTGAATCTAGAGGCTGGGACAATGACATGTTATCTCAAAGGAAGGAGGTATTTTGAATTTTTTTAAGAGCTTCTTCAAAGTATTTTAATTTTCATATATTGAGGAAAACCTTGCATCCTTTATGAATCTGAGTGCAGAAATAAAAATGCAGCTGAGTAATTACAGTGTGAAGAGCTGAAATTCTAAGTCAATGCTGCGTGACTCTGGTAAGCTCCTAGGTGGAAGCTGAGATATTAAGAAAGAATGCAAATGCTGGAGAACTGCAGTAAGAATTGTGAGTTTTAAATTAAAACTATGCTTCTTGGTTATGTGTACCCCAAAATTGCAGAGTTTTTGAACTGTATAACTACTAGGGCTCTACGTTTCAAAACCAAGTTTGCTGTTTTATTGCAGTAACCATTGAGAATGATTTATATTCCTGCTATATACATACAGGTGGGTTTTATGGTGTTTTGGCCATCCTGTTTTTACAGGTATCTTTGGATGCTTCTCCACCTTACACAGTGCAACTTTTCTAAGAAATGTTCTTTTTGTCTTTTATGAAAATTGCACCCAAAGCTTCAAGCATATAACACACCAGAGAAATGGCCCCTGTCTCACTGCTCAGGTTCTCTAATTGCCAGTTTTGGAATAATTTCTTGAAATGGGACTCAGTAATTTTCTTGGTGTTTTCTTGGTAAATATTGTCCTGGTGCAGGATGCTTCTAGGAAAACTTGACTGCAATTCTCTACCATCAAGCTGAAATCTGATAACCATAATATCTTCCAAATGCTTTCATCATGTCTCCTGCCTACCTTCAGTGGTTAGTTTATATCAGTGGCTGTCCTGGGTCTGTATTTTTCTCATGACGAATACTCTGAACCAGCTTGTGCTTCTGTTCCATGGCATTGTCAGTGTGCCTTTTCAGTAGGACTTGGACTTTCTGACTGGTGCATAGTGGCATCAGTTCTCAGAGTTTGACTCTGCATTTTGCTGCAGCTATGGTTTCCCTGTCATGTTTGGCCCTCCCTTAAATGCAAACCTTTGCAGCTAAGTGTGTGCTTAACTTCAAACTTATGGTTTCTTTGGCTTGCCTTAGACCTTTCCACTTGCTGGAGGTTAAGTATGTGTGCCTCTGCAGGAATGGAACTTTGCAGTGACATCTGGGACTGTTTGTGGTACTTGAGCTCCTGAAGAATGGGACAGCAACGAACATAGCTTTTGTGATAAGGGAATGATGCAAATGGCAGAAATGTGATACAGGTAAAGATGTATTATTACAGATTTAAGGGTTTTTTATTGGTTTTGTTTTGGTTTTTTTTTAGCTGTAGCCTGTGTGAAATATTTATAGCATAAAAGCAAGGGAAGGAGATTTGGGAGTGATTGACAGAGTGTTTTAAAGAAATTATTCTTGTAATACATTTCTGTGTATCTTCACACACACTGACTCTTCAAGCACTACAGTACTGGTCAGGGAGGCAGATTGATCATGAAGTGATATTTAAACTGATTCAACTAGCTCCTTCACTGTGTGCTCCACTCTAAAACATAGGGATTATCCCATTGGCATAATTGGGAGTGCACGCTGTGTTTTCCATCAGGTTGTCCTACAGCACCTTGCTGGTTTAGGACACCAGTGGCCCAGAAGATGCAGCATCACTGATGCGCTGCTGAGCCCTGTCCTTCCAAATCTGGAGCTGAACTTTGCTTGCAGATTTCCCAAAGGGAAGGGAGCAACACCTGTGATCTCTGGTTCCTATGGCACTGAATGAAACTCAGCACTGGTACACTCTATAAATACCTCCATGTGTATCTGTATAGAATATCTTTGTGTGTTGTCTTTCTTCATGGAGATTTTTCTAAAAACTATTCAAAGGAAAGAAGTCTCCAGCTGACTTAAAGAAAACATAAATGACAGGCTCTTTCCTGTGCTTGGCTGAGTCACATGCAATGTGTACAATTAACAGGTGTGTGGTGGCAAACTGCACTCAGCAGGCAATGCTGGGTAGGTTTCAGAGTCCTGAACATTGAATGAGTTTCTTCTATAGCACAGGATTTGAAAGGATCAGAGAGATACTGAGCATGTCAGTACCTCTTTCATTCTCCTGTATGCTTGCTTCTGGACAAACACCTTTTCTAACTTTGCAGGTTTTCTAGGGAGAGATGCAGACCTCAAACTGGTTTTCTTCCTCCTTGTGCTGACAACACAGCTATAGGCTTTGGCTGGAGCTGGTGTCTGTGTATAGCTTCCTCGTTTGACTCAAAGATGAGATCCAGACTAGCTCTTGCCTTTTAATCTGTTGCTGGGCTGGGCTGGCGTCTGGTGACGTGTTGAGCTAAGCTGGCTGCAGCGAGTTAATAGAGAAGACGAAAGGTGTCAAACCCCTGCAGAATGGCTCAAGTATTTGTGGTGTCTGACCCATACCCTGAATGCTAAAAAAAGATGATAAAGCTGCCTCACAAGAAATTACAGAAATTTTTCCTTAAAAAGGTAAAATGCTTGCTTGCTGCTTTGCTTGCTTTAATTAGGTTGATGACAAAGTTTGACAATTGCATTGTTTTTGTGCGATCAGCCTTGTGATTTCTTTGCACCGAGATGCCTCAAACTGTTCTCTTGATGTGATGCTATTCTTAGTTTGTGGTTTAGAACGTGATGAAAAATCATAAAAACCATACTCAAGAAGTATGCTACATGGGTTAGTTTGATTATAGCTTCGGTTTACAGATTCTGTCACTCTGTTGTGTTATGCTGCCTTTTAACCTTGCTCCTTTACTTGATGGCACTGTATATTCTGAATCTGTTAAGCAATTTTAGTGCTCTCTAAGTTTTTTGCGGTGTAAGAGAGAGAAAGCTGCTCATTGACTGGTGCCTATTTTAAAAAACGTTGATACTAAATGATGATGTGCATATATTTTGTGGGCTGTGTATCGTATTCTGTTTCAAATATACTCATATACCTTCATAGAGGTATGAAGAAATAGTAGAAAACATATTATACTTTCAGGTAAAACTGTTTAAAACTACCTGGGTTTTAGTTTAAAACTACTTCTAGATCCTATTTTTCTATTAAGCACTATACCTAGCTAGATATTGAGTGCTGTGTTAATTAGCTACCTGAAATAGCATTCTTTAATGTCTGTATTGTCTGATCCTGTTTTGGCAACATATAAACATTTATCCCATAGGTTATGAATTTTTTTCCTTCTCTCCCTCCTTCTCATCTTGGCTACTCACACACACATTTTGTTAGTGGTTGATCAGAAGTGCAGTCTGTTTATTCTGTAGAGCATCTCAAATTTAGTGCAGGGCTGTCTTGGTTATAGTCAGTTGAAGTTTTGCACTTTCACTGTGCAGTATAATTTCATATGTATGGGATTTCATAACGCTTCAAAATAAAATATTCAATTTGGTTGTATTCCAATTGAAACACTTTTAAAGGGATATAAGAGAAGACAGTCGTGTTTCAGTGCAAGTTAGAATCTGACACATGGTTCATTGATTTTTGGCACCTTCATGGATGCAGATGGTTGGTTGTACCTCTTACTCGGTAATAAATTTCCAGCAGTTAAATGCTGACATCACAGTTATGCTGTTGAACCATCCTTTTGGGGTTTTTTATGTTGTCTGAAAATAATTTTCCCCTTCTAGATTATATACTCCTTGCTGCTGGCAATATCTGATCAAATGGACATAATTCAACCGGGATATAATAACTGTGGATTTCCTGTTATACTCTTGTATATAGGACTGAAAGCACCCAGTTGATTAATGTGGGTTAAGGTGCAAGAGAAAGATGAATTATGCTAGATTTCATTTTAATGTTGTTGCTGAAGATATATTTGAGCTACTTGTTTGAAGCGATAAAATGAAGGTGAGTGCAATCAGGACGGTGGTGAACATAATTTAACATGCAAATAGCAGGTCATTGATAGCCTTGGGCCCCATAACAACTTGCTCTCATAAAAAGTTGCATGGTGCCACACAACAGAGGTATCAAACAGGATTGAGATATTTGGCTGTGTTGATGGTTCACATTATTTCTCTGGAGGTGGATGGAGTATTTTAAACTATGTTTTTATTTGTGGTAATGTGTGAAACAAAAGTGGTGAAAACACCTGCAATTCTTCTAGGAGTTATGTGCTGTTGCAATTTGTAGAGGCCTTTTTCTAAACTCTGGGAGAGGGAGGCACCACAAAACAAGTAGCTAGGTCCTGCCCTCTGCTATGTGTGCATACCTTGGACTCAAGTGAGCTCATGATAATAGCAGGACAAAAACTTGACTCAGATTGATCTTGTGCTTTAAGTCACAGGAATCAATAGCCTGTGTTATCCCAGATTACCTGATTGTACCACGACTAGTTAGTGACGACAATTTTGTTTCCCTTTCTTCTTAATGTCTGTTGTATGCAAAGCAGGTAGTGTTGTGGTTAAAAAAAAAATCAATAATTGGAAAATTAATTAGGTGAGCTATGTCTCTGAATGGCGACTTGGAAGAATTAATGGATATTTTCTGTATGTGTTTGCTGTGATAGTCAGATACGGAGTTCAGCTAATGATTTCTTCCTTTACTTATGTGGCCACTGTCACAGCAAGATCTTTCTGAAGCAAGTTTTGAAAAGGACTCATATCTTCCTTCTTAGTTTTGTGAATATAACTTTACAATGGCTTACCTGATATCTAGCTTACCTGAATATTTTTCAGATGTTGGCACAATTAAGTAGCTAAAAAAACATGCTTGTAATTTTGCATATGAAAGAATGCCCCAAATTGACAAGCTCCTTAAAATAAATAAGTAGGGCCAACTTTAGGATGGTCCTGTATTTTCCAGGCAAAAGTATCTACTGAAGAACGATACTGAATTTGATTAGTGCAGTGACTGTCTCCTTCAGAGCTTACTCTTCAATATTATGTACTGAAGCAGCAGTCAAATATCTTATCAGATGTTACTCAGCTCGCTACTTTTGTAGGTACCAGCATCTCTTAGACAAGTAAATGATTCTTTTCATGTGCATGAGGGGTGGTTTCAGAGTTAAGCCTTTAATGGCCATGTTGAAAACATGACCTCACCCTGGAGAGTGACTGAAAACTGACATGTCGTGTTTCAAGCTCACAGTATTACTCAGTGGTTCCTAAAGGATCTTTATTCAGGACAAGCAAAAAACTACCATGTAACAGTATATTTTACAACCTCGTTGCCTACTGAAGTTGGAAAGAACTGTTGCCTTTCCAAAGAAAGGACGGCCACTTAATGTGTGTGAGTGTCCTTCCATGTAAATTTATCTGTGCAACTCAGTTAGTTCTGGAAGCTTTGTCTGAAACTATCATGCAGAGAGAGGTGTTCCTCCTGTAGAGTTATAACATTGAATTAGGATGCTTTATGAAATTGGTAGGTGTAGAAAATTCAACATAACATAAGGTGTTTGATTTAAGGAATGTATATGAAAATCATTGCTTGTAGTAAACTATAGTTCAGTAATTAAGTCAGCTGCAAAATAAGGGACTGAAAAACATTTTGATTTGAATGGCATTTTGGCAGAGAAATGTAGGTTTTATTAAAAATGGGTAATTTAGAGTTCCACTGTTTAAGAGCAAGGTATAATCTCTGCTAATAGGAGAAAAGCACTTAAGCAAAACAAATTGACTTCAGATGATGCACGCTACAGGGATCTTGTGCTCTAAATGCTGATTGTATGATTTATGGAAATGCATGTGTTCTTCATAGCATTAGAAGGGAGGGTCTTTAATTTTTTTTTTCAGTGTTGCGAAAAATGATTTGGTACGACTGCAGTATTGGCAGAATATTGCTCTGTTATAGCTTCTGATAAATGTCTCTGCTTTTTCCCCATCACCACCAATAGACGTTTCTGTCCTTAGGGAGTGTATGACTAAGTCACAGATACAAAGGACAGTAGAATGAAAGGATACATAGCACCAAAGGAATTGGAAGTGCAGATCTTTTAGATGTCTTTCTGCACATTTGCACATATGCAAGTCACACACATGGGCAAGATATCTTGTGATCTTTCTGATGTTTTCGGTGTTTTTTGTATTTTGTATAAAGCAATATATTTCATACACATGTATAAGATTAGCTTTCTCTGTCATATGCATCCTTGTTGTCTATTGTGTTCTGAGGGACCTAGGCAGCTTGTTGAGTTGAGGGACGGATAGATCTTGGTGATGCTGCTAGTTCAGTTTGGGTGGGGGGCTGAAACACTTCAGAATATAAGGCTTTTTGAGTTATCTCCTCCAATGTGCACACATCTCATGTAATATTCACCATCAGAGTTCCTATCCTCAGTGATGACACAGATCAGTACAAGGTCAGCCTGCAGGACTGTAGGGAATTTTAGTAGTGTTTAACTGACTTGTATATTACTATGTGACTATTGCAGAGCCTGGGTGTCAAGGTCCTGAAATGCGCCTGACCTAGCAAATAGTCTGCACCTGTCGTGACCGGGACATTGCTAGAGAAAGACAGGGACAGTAATCTCCAGATCTGTTGGAGAGTGTGGGAGGCAAGCGAATTCATTTGTGGACCTGTTTTGAATGAATAGGTGGGGTTTCACTTGTGTTTTGTTTTCTGAATAACCCACAAATAGGGGTGTGTGTACATGTGTATATATGGAAGGTTCTTCCTGTATCTGGTGCAGAGGAGGTACAGTTTGGCTCAGTTTTCAGCTGGAGCCAGCCTCCTTGGTTCAGTCTGCAAAGACCTAACTGTTTGGTTCATGATGACTCTGATTTTGTGTATTATGTTGGCCCGTCATGACCACTGTTGACATTGTTTTGTCTCATAAGTAAATGGTAATGAATTTTCATTTTACTATTTTGAAGACTAAGATAGAAAAGCAGAATTACTTCAGCTTGGCAGTTGTATGGATGCTGCTGAAGCTGGGTGTGGGGAAGAAGTCTTTCTATTATTCTCAGCCCACGCTACCTCAGATTGCTAAGCTGCTTAGAGCTGTTGTGGTCTGGAGCCAGCAAAGCTGCTGACCAGGTGTGAGGATAACAGGTGACTCTAAGGACAAAGACCTGGGGCTAGGTCAAGCTAGGCATCCTCCCCATGTGGCAAGAGGTGGAGAATAGGTTGGAACTGGGGCACCAGGTCAGGGGCAGAGCTCTGGAAAGCCAGCCTTGTGTTACTTCTGCAGCTGCTGGGGGAGTTGAAGGATGGGACAGGCTGGAGAGTGCTCTGTTTGCTGCTTCTGCATACGTGGGCCAGCTGCTGCCCTGTGATCCTTACCCTGCATTTTGCAGCAACATCCATCCACTTCTTTGGGGATGTGGTATAGGCAAGATTGGGCGGGCGGGAAGACTGTTTAGCCACATACATGAGTTTGTTTCTCTAGGCAACCATCTGCTTTGTTTATGCCTTGAGTTGACCCCAATGCAGTATTGTCTTCCAGCTGTAAATTGGTATTAAGGAATAACTGTAATATTCTGAACATGCAGTATTAACTGCAAGTCCATAGATGTCTTTCCAAAGAACCTTCCTGAAAATTGTACTCTGGAAAGTATGTATTTATGATAACCTAGACCCTTGAAGTACAGAACAGGTATGGGCTAGGCACACCCTTCTAAGCAAGTGATTGCATATGGAGAAATCACTGTCAAACTAACTCTTGAAGTATTGGTTTTCTGAGAAGAAAGCATAAAAAAACTGGACATTATTTCTGGCTGGGCTTAAATGGAAAAGTTGTGAGCAGGAGCAGTCTAGACTTCTTGCTCTTGGTCATTTCTGGCCATTTAAAAGAACTTAACCTACTGAAGTGTCAGAAGGCAAGTCTTGGGCCTGCCTGCATGATACTGACAGGAATTAGGGCCCTTTGAGCATTTGGCTCCCATATTGTTACTGCACTGAGTGGCAGAAAATTCAACTGTGTGTTTTACTGGTAGCTTTTGAAAGATTGCAAGGGAAGCTTTCTAAGCCATGCAAGTCTCCTAAACATGCATGCTTTCGAATGTGTTTCCTGTAGCTTAAGTACTATGTTCAGTTCTTTGTAAGCATCAACATGGAATGAAGTAGACTGTTCACAGGAAAAGGCAAAGGCTTTTAAAAGGAGAGCAATAAAATTCCGAGTTTAGCAATAGTTACATTTGTATATATGTATATTATATTCATTATAATACACAGCTAATATAAAGACAAATAATATTAAATCATGTATAACACGCTACACAATACCTTTGCATGATACAACCAAAAAGTTGTATTCTTATATAAAAGGAGAGTTAAGGTTGAATATAAAGTACTCTTGAACTTAAATTGCCTGATAATAACTTTCAAAATTACACTGGGAGCTAATCTTTGCACTTAAAGGATTATATTCTGTTCTTTCCTCATGCAACAAGACTTGTACATCTTTCTGCTCTATTATTGGTGTCAGGGTTGCAAAGGAGTGTTTTATTTGGAGGAAGTGGGGAAGGATTTGTTTATGAGCTAAGCAACATACGTATTTTTCTTCTCACCTTACTCTCAGATATAGCTGAACCAGTAAAGCTTGAAAGTTTGCAAAAGAAATGAGCCTGAGGCTGTCTTCTGGCATGGAAAACTTCAGTCTAAATAGACTTCTTTTGGCAGAAACAGGAGCGACCAAAGCATAAATCTGTGATGAGGATGTGTCAGCAAATACAACAGGAGGTGGTGCTCATGAAGCTAGTGCAGGAGACACAATACTGAGGGAGAACACAATTCAACTGTTGAGGGACTTCCTTCACATCCTCCACCCTCCCTTGCCCCCCAGACTTGAGTGCCAAGTAATGGCCATACCCAATTCTGTGAGCACAACTCAACTCTTACAGTCTACTTACAGCTCTACAGTGTCAGTGGGACGGCTACTACTATCCATGGGTTGTGTAACTGGATTGCAGATGTGATGCAAATGAAGATTAAGCCCAATCTGAGAATTTGTTGTGTGGTAAGTGTGCGTCAATGAGGCCTGGGTGGAGTTGAGTTGGCATGTCGTTTGCTATGTGAGGTATGGCAATCATTTCAAGGTCTAGAAACAATAAGGATGCACGTGGACAAGAAAGTTTTTATTCCTGTACTTGCAGTGGAGGAAAAATGAGTTGCCTTTAAAATGTCATGATGCCCCTAATTAGAGGTTTGGATGGAACAGTAGTAATGCGCAACATATATATAATTTGAAAACTCCCTGAATTTTTCATTATAGATTAAGGAAGTAGAATAGCAGCTGTAATTTCCTGAGCCCAAATGCTGGATGAGGCTGTGAAAGTGACAGCAAATTACCATCTCCTAGAGGTACCTGTTGACCTAAAAATTTGCTTATGTGGAGCATAATACTGTCTTAACAATTTAATAAGCTGAGGTATGAGACAGACCTTGATGGCATTTTGAGAAAAGTTGTATTCTTTTGGCCAAGAAAACACCCCTGGGGACTGTAACTGCTCCTAGGAGATCTCTGCTTTCAGCCTGCTGCAAGCCCTCTGTGTTCCTTGCTCACAGAATGGCTCAGACTGTACTGCTGGCTTATGTTGCCTTGCCACTGTCTGGCCATGACCTACCATTGCCTTCCCAGGAGTGCTGGGGGAGATGCTGAGGAAAGCAGGACATTTACTGTGCAGGGATGTGGGCATGCTTTCAGTGGACAGTGCTTTTACCTCCCTCGCTGAGCATGAACAACTGCTTGATCTGTCTCTTGAAGCTTGTGAGAATACAGTGTTTTGCTAACAGACTTTCATTTTGGTAGGAGTGGGAAGGCTGTGGAATAGGGTCTGACTGAGGAATGCTGGCTGGGTCTCCAAAATGGCAACAAGTACTAACAGAAAGGAAGAGGCATTTTGACACTAACCTTTGTAAAATTTGTGTGTATTTCCTTGCTATTGCTAGCCTAGTATGTCTATTAAGTATGTCTTGTAGTTTATTACCTTGTTTAAAGAATTGGTAGGTAAAGAGGAAACTACCTGAAACATCATTAGGATTAAACGAAAATAAACAGAAAAAAACTGTGTGTTGTCACACACTTATCTACACTAACCTTTGCATTATGTAGGTGTGTGTTAGAATAATATGAAATGCTCTCCCCAAATCATTCTTGCACAGGGGAAACATCTTCCCTGGAGTGCAGGACAGTAGTAAGATATTTGAAGACTAGTTGCTATAACAACTACTGCCTCAGGGCCCAGTGCTGAGTATGCAGAAAATGGTAAGGCTTCACTCTTAGATGAGGCTTTCTAGTATTGTGCAGATCTTTGTACTGTACAGCAATTTCTTGAAATGTGCAACCAAAAATGAAAATTCAGGGGGAGAGGTATGGTATATCACACCTTTCTCTCTCCCTTATTTTCTGACACATTTCTCCTTTATTAACTCATTGCTTGACATTTCTCAGTGTCTTGTAAAGAGATCATATGACATCTACTGTTCATGAAAGTTCTCATTCACATTTTTTTTTTTTGCCAAGTGCTGGTGATTTGTTCTCCAGGATCTTACCACTGACATTTGGGAAATACCTCAGGGCTTCAAATATGTCCCTGTACTCTGTGTGCCAGAGCAAATGCTAGTGTTTCTTAAACCCTTTAAATAACAAAATTTCTTCTGAATTTCAAAGAGCAGCTACTTGAGCAGCTGACTCCTGGCTGTACTCTACTGCCTGCCACATGCCCCCGAGGACACCAACTAGTTAACTTTTACTAGCAAAAATGTAGGAAGATGGATGTGTATTTACTGTTTAAAGCAAAATTGATGACATTTGAGGCTTAGTGCTACGAATATGCTTTGAATCTCAAACAAGAGAAACATGCAAGCACTGAGGAAATAGCAGTCTGAAAAGAGCTCATGTGCTCTGTCTGCTGTGCTGCACAATCTGTGCAGATTATGCCTGAGTCTGTGGTGGGCATATAATTGTCTTCTGAAACGGTCTTCCAAATGCCAGTGTGTGATATCGGATGAAAATACAATGTCAGGAAACTATTGCATAAGAACCGTTTTTTCTCCCTGATTTACTCACTTTTGGTATGTTAGAACAATGGGAAAATGTAATTTCTTAATGCCTGTGGCACAGTGCACTTTTCAAGTGTAACTGCACTGTAGTTCCTGGATACAACTGTGGAAAATCACTGACAGTGTTTTCAGAGCAAGACTTTCTCCATACCTTTCTATAGTTTTTGTTTGTTTGTTCATTTTTCTTGGGAGAGAATATGTGGTATTCTGTAAAGAGAAGCTTTTTTGGTTTTGTTTTTGCTAATGGCTCTTAACTGTGGTGATCTTCAGGTCAAATTATTGCAGTTTTTGCACCACACTCTGGCTGACATGGTACATAATGCTGGAAGCCTCATTTGTTGCAGGGGAGCTGCACAGAGTTCAGCATAGCTAATACCTTTTGCCTGCAGTGCATTGGGCTGAACTTTTGCACCTGTTATAGCAGTTTTAGAATAGCCCTGCAGTATAAACGGTTGTCCCCTCTGTAGCTCCCATGGATACTAAGACTAGAGGCAATTGCAATCCATTTGCTCTTAAGGGCTGCTGTTCCTGTAGCTTGGCTGTGCACACTGTAGCTTTTGATGCATCCCTGAATTCTCTCTTTGCTGAGCAGTCCCATGCTGTCCACTCCTGTAACACTTCCTGAGAGCTAGCGAGGACTCATGATGAGGAGGCAGTTGAAAGAAGCATGGTGAAGGAGCAGAACTTCACATCGGGGAAATGCTCAGGCTTAGTATTCAGGAAACTGAGTCAGACTGGAGTTGTCCCTGTATTCTGTAGGGCTTCTGTGCTTGCTGTGGAAACGTAACACAGGAGAGTGTTTGTCTCCAAAGAGTTACTAGCTCAGTAGGCTGTGTGGACACAGGGTGAAATAATTGATGTGCATTCTTCCCACGTTGCACTTGATTTGTTCTCTAGCCTGTTATTTGGGCTTAGTGCACATAGTACATTTTTATCACCTCTCAAAAACCATAATCTATTACAGCTTGGAAACTCTTAGTAGAAAAGTGAGCCTTGAATGACTGAGAAATCTGTAGCCCTGGAAGAGGAGTCTGAGGCAGAAAGTTATGTTTATCTGAAAAATGCTTGAAATATATGGTCTGTATATTAGCTGTAACTTTTAAGGAAAACAGATTTTTGTTGTTGTTAATGTTCAAAGATTATGATGGGGTGTTTTTTTTAGGATTTTTAACTTTCTGATGCATTGATGGATCTTTCTTGTGACAGGTTTCTGGCTAGTTGTGCTCATGCCTTACAAGGGAGTGCATATTTCTTTGCAAGTTCTGGCAGCACTCTGTGTTCAGAGTGTTGACTTTAGTTCTTATTTTCTGCACAAGCAGTGTGCTAGATCCTTTGTTTTAACTACACCTTGTGATGATAAATACCAGTTTCTTGTTCTGAAAATTGGAGCTTTCTCCCAGATGGCTTGATGCTCAGTGGTATCAAACAGGCACTTTTCCCTGCATGGAAATCTGTATGTCAGGGAATGTACTTGTAAGTGCTTCATGCACTGTTGTCACTCAGATTATTTATCCTTTCATGAACTGCAAGCCCGTGATGTATTTTAGAGGGGAGAATGAAATATCAACCACAGCCATTCATGCGTATCTTGTGTGAGAAAGCAGATTTCCTCCCAGAACCACCATTTTCTTTGCAGGTATCTTGAATAGCAGTTAGTAATGTGCTTTATCTTTTTTTTCTTTTCTTTCTTTAATTTATTGCTGTTCCATTTTCTGGCTGACTTCCTGACTTTTTTCAAAGCTTCGGTCTATTATACTCAATATATCTTGCTTTATCTTGCTCTTTAGCAAATAATCTCCAGTTTCAGAAAGCAATAAACTGCTAATGGCATCGTTCAGTGAATTATGAATTCACATGAAAATAGAATTACAGGTCTACTAATGCCAGGATAGTATAAATATGCTGAGTTGTCTCTGAGCCCTTTAACTTGTGCTGCACCATCTGCTCATTTGTTTTTGTTTGTTTGTTTTTTAACTTTAGTATATTATGAGTTTTATGACATATAAGCTTCAGAGCTGCAATACCTGACTTGCTCTGGCTCTTAAGTTAACAGCCCAGATTCTTTCCTGATCCTTTTACTGGGATGCCAGCAAGTCCTTCGTGAATTTGATTGTACTTGATACAACGTACATGAGCACTTCAAATTCGGTCAAAATTTCTCTCCCCTGCTGAATCTAAGGCATCTTAAACTGCCAACTTTTTTTTCGTGTGTTTCCTGTTTAGGAAAAGCTAGTGCCTGGGCATGGGATTTTTCTGTGAAGTTTATTGTGCCTTCTCCTTGCATTACTCCCAAAGGATGCAATTTTGAAAAACGGAAGTCCTTTTTCTTCATCTAAGTGACTTTAACCTTTTTCTTTTCTAAATACTCAAACTGTCTCCTGTCTTCTGGCATCATCCCTGCATTCTTTGCTATGTTTTCAAGTGATTTCCACTTGTTTTGTCTGTATCTAAGATTCAGCACTGTAGCTAACAGCAAAGCACACATGCTGTGCACCTTCTGCTGCAGGCCCAAGTCATCCTTCCTGTTAGTAGCTGCTCCAGTGTTCTGAGTGTCATTCAGGCCAACTTAATATTTTCCCTGTGTTGCCAGTATGATCTGTCTGTTCCCCTTCTCTTTAATTCATGTCATCTTCCACTTCTTTAATTGCATCTCCTTAAATATGGGTTTCAAGTGTCTTTGTAGCAGGTATATGTGATATATTTCTGCACATGCAGCTGTATTTTTTTTTTTGCTTGCCATACTGAGCCCAGTAGGTTTTAACACTGACATGTTCCTTCTTTTTTTGTAGTTTTCCAGGGTCATGCGGCATCTTCCAGCAGTCACTGCTGACCTTCAGAAATTACTTTTAAAAGGGAGAAACATGCAAGTGTTCAGTTTCCAAACTCTCAGGAAGTAAAACCTGCAAGCGTGGCACAGAAGTCATTTCTCAATGACTTTTGGTGTTACTATATAAAGGAAGGTGTGAGTCATGCAAAGAAGGTATCCAGATATCATGCAGGCATAACTCTTTGCCTGGGGTTTTTCACACTTGTTTTTATCTTGATAGAGGCTACCAAACCGAGTGAGTCTTGGAGGAAATATAAACATATATACCATGTTTTTTTGAGAGAAATAAACACATACTCTAGTTGTGCAGACATAGAGATACCTTACCTATTTCTTACTAGCAGTCGTATTTCCTCAGCAGTGGCTATTTTAGCCTGAGATATGTTAATTTTCAGCTCCCCAGTGGGCATGTCTGTATTTCATCTCACTGGTTTCTCGTACCATGCAGAGTAATATTCCATTAAAGCCACTAGAAATTCTTACTGAAGGTGCATTTGTAACCTAGCATACCAGCTAGGATTTAGTACTTTCTAAGTACTCTGTACTATATTTCTAAGGCTGGTCTAGTTTCCAAAAGATACCCTCAGAGGTAAGGAGTGTTAAGATGTGGCTGTGAGGTCTGCATTAGATGTCAAGTGATGCTGTCTGAAAGTCATGGGAACATTCTTTGGTCCAAGTACAAAAGGTAAGTTCCTTAGGGAAGACCTGTGTCAGACAAACAGTCCCCAAAGGGCAAGGTTGGGGCAGAGGGTGTAAGAGAAATATAAGTCTCATTTTAGTAGCTCTAATTCAGGATGCACCCTTTCTCACCTGAGTTCCTTGTGATAGTTAAATGAGATTTGCAGCACAGATCACACATTTTAATGCTTAATCTGATTTCCCCACCTTAACTTTTGTTTTAATTATATTGTTTCAGCCTTTGACTAAAGCCAGGTCACCATGACATGTCCTTAAAAGAAAAACATCTTTCTGGTCAATGGGAAACTGCATTCTTTTCCAGAGGGAATTATTTCTCTTCAGCTTTGCTCAGGTTGGTGAGAGTGGTACCATTCCCCACAGCAAACGGTGAAGGCCTTTTCATGTAGATACCAGGTTATGCTCAACAAGATCTACCAAAAGTGTGTGGGCTGTGGTGCACATTAGGACTAGGGGACAGAAGGTTACAAGTGTGTCTTTTTGTTGTTGTTGTTGTTTTATTGAGGGGAAATCAAGGAGGTCTGTGCAATCTTTAAAACTTAAAAGGAAGTAGGCAGTGTTGAAGGAAAAGCAAGCCTTAATATGAATTAAGGGCCTTCTCATAAGGAAGTGAGTCTTAAAATGGATTTTAAGACTTTCTACTTTAAGACTTTTCTACATTACAATACTAGAATACAATAGAAACATGGAAAAGTTGTTAAAGAAGTACAGTATATGTCTTTAGCTTGAACTGTGGTCAGCTTTTCCTTCTTTTGCCTTAAAAGTTTATACTGAAGTTTCCTGCTTTGCTCACAGCTCTTAGGATTCAGGTAATCTTCAGCTCTGACTTCAGAGAAGTAAAGCATAGCAGCAGCCATATGATTACACTATAAGATTCCCATCCCCTACTTTTCTGACTGTTGCAGTTAA
The DNA here is from genome assembly GCA_033124195.1 of Coracias cyanogaster. Taxonomy (NCBI): domain Eukaryota; kingdom Metazoa; phylum Chordata; class Aves; order Coraciiformes; family Coraciidae; genus Coracias; species Coracias cyanogaster. The sequence continues at coordinate 3,121 of JAVSBS010012999.1, read as the reverse complement.
GTAACAAAGGAACAACAAATGGGCTTACTGTGGCTTTCTACTTAACTTTCTTTGGAATTTGGACTTGTCTTGGTAGTTTGGGTTTTGGTGGGGTTTTTTTTGTTGACTTTTTTTTTCACTGCTATTTATTCGCCCTCCCCTTATGCTGCATGACACTTTTCACTTTTGAAAAACTGCCCCACGAAAAAGCCTACAAATATCTTAACATATTTCTTCTCTAAGTGATTGTTTTTCTGCACTTGTCAATTCATTGCTTGATGTTGTTTGCAGTGAGGCACTTCTAGCCAAGTGATAGACAAAAGAAGTGTCTTTGTATGAAAGTTATTCTTGTCCCAAACTGGTTTAAAATTCTGTTGGATGTTCTCTGCGTTATAACTATATAAAAATATTGTCATGAGCCATTCAAGCCACAGAAATGGGAAGTGACTCTAGATTTTCAAAATAAAACTTGTGTATGAACTTACTCATTTGGTGGTGTTCTTAGGCATTACAGTATTTTTGTGGAAGGCCGATGCAGCAAGCAAATCACTCTGTTACTTTGACAGGATGTTGATAATCTCATTCCCTTTTTGTTCTCCCCTTCCTGTCCTGCTCTCTTGATATTCATACTGTTTTCCTTCTCCCTCAAAGATAAAGCCCCATTTGAAAACAAAACAAGCCTTCTCAGCTGCTTGCTCAAATATAAGCAACCTGTAAATCTGAAAGATAAAGGTGCATTTACATAGGCTGAAATGGCCAAGGCAACTGCTACAAATGCTCTGGCTTTTCCTTAAGCTTTTTAATAAAAAAGAAAATGAATGCTTACTTAAATTTAATCTAAATGGGATTGTCTCTGGAGACTTTATCAGAATGCATTGTTCAGCTCTGAAAATCAAGGAGATCTTGCAGCCACAGTACCTCTTTTTGTTGTTTTGTTGCTTCCTCCCCAAAGAATAGCTAGTTAAAATGGGAAGGCATCCACTGCATCTCACTTCTCTGTCTGGTGGGAGGCAGAATAATCTTTGTACAAGACTAACAACTACTGTAATCAGAAGAAAAGCTGACTAGAAATGTCTAAAAATATTTTTTTGACACTACTGCTTCAGGGAATAGCAGTTGGTTTTGTTTAACAGAAGACAATAGAAGGTGCATAGTTGTGCAGGGTAAAATGAGCTATTCATGAAAGCCTTAAAGTAAAAGTGCCTCTCACTTTGAAGAGCTGTGGATTGCCATGGCGTTGTGTACCTATGTATGTACACTTTCATAAACAATATTGTGAGTAGGTAGGATTGTACACTGGGAATTGAACCTCTAGTATTAATTTGTATGAATTGCCTTACAGGATGGAACTGCAAATAGCCTCATTTATTTGGGAGAGAACTAGCAACTCAGGTACACTTGGGGAACAGAGTAGCAGCAGTAATGGGGGGGGGGGGGCGGGTATGAAAATCGAACCAAAAAAAACAACAAGCCTTAGAAATTCCTTTATTTTCACTTGAAGTCCAACAATTTTCCACTGCCTAAGATTTTTGGTAAAAGCTATCGCTTCAGTATTTCAGCTTTTGGGGTAATAATGATAGGCTGCTTTATTAATTGAATGATAAAAGATCTCTGTAAGCTAGCTGAAGAAACTTGTTGGTTAAAAGAAATTGCAGAAGAAACAGGTGTAAGCCTAAAGAAGTTGTTTTCTTGTTCTGATCTTTGCCTTCGTATCTGATGTTGGAATTGAGTGCAGGTTTAACTCTTTTCACCTTGAATAGCCTCGTGGTTTATCACATTTAATTTTACATCAAAAGAGCATTTTAAATAAGCTTGTCCTATGAAAATTTGCAGCTAAACTCTTCAACTTAGTATCCAAGTGTAGTGAAAAGTACAAACTTGAGTGCAGAGAGCAACCTGCTTGATTCAAAGAGAACCCCTGCTTCTACAGATGGTTGTGCAGCTGTGTTTGCCCACTTAAGTAAATCCAGGCTAACAAACCCTATGATTTTCCCTATCTGCTGAACAGAGCACTTGCTGCCAATATCCTCCTATTACTGAACATTTCTGAGGGGCAAATACTCAACTGTGGCAGATGATAAATCTGGTTACTCAGGACAGATGTGTGTCTCAATCCTCACATACAAGCATTCCACTAAAAATTTGATGACATTGACTATTTGCTAATGGCTTTTATTATTTCAGTGCACAACAGGTGCAGCTGGCATTTCTTAAGTCTGTGTTGGAAAGCTTAGAATTGAATTTTTGGCAAGTTGCAGTGGGAGAGGTGACAATACAGGGTGGAGATCTTGAGGAAAGGGGAACAAACCTATGGTATTAGGGTTATGTAGTTACTTACTTTAAAAGAAAGTAAAGAAAGATGGTAAGACTCTTCTAGTGTTTTTCCCCCTTCCCTTTGAGGGAAGAGTTTGCCTGAGGAGCTGATTCCTGAATTGAGTAACACCAACCTGTATTGGTGGACCTTGAACACTTTTAAATTAGTAAAACATTTCCAGATTTTCCTCCTCCTCAGTCTGCTATGTACATACATTTATTAGGAAGAAAGAGAAAGTGAAGTCTTTCTAGTATGTCATGCTCATTCAAAAAGTGTTCAAAACTTAAAGTTTTTTCCTCACACTAGTAATAACAATTTTGCATGATCATGAAATGGAAAATGATTCCATCAGATACTAGGGAAATAGAAAGCGATAAAAGATGTCAGAAAGTTGTTGAACATTAGTGTTTTCAGAAATTTGTTGTAAACATTCAATTCTTACACTGTCAACACCTTTTGGCAGGAAAACATAGATTCAGTGTGGTAATAAAATCCCAACTTAGAGCTACCAAATGTAGAGTCGTAGTCCCTGATGGAAATTTTACACAAGCTCCTCATGTGTTGTATTTTACCAGCTCTTCCATTAGACTTCAACATGCTGTTTCCTGTTTCTGATCAGGGTAGACACAGTTCTTGGGTCTGAAGCAGCATGCTGCTTCTGGTATGCTGGAGAAGAAGGAATCTTGTTTGCCTGTTAACATCTGATCCAACCGCTTATTCAGTGTTAGCAGTAATGAATAGCAGTTGCTCAGTATGCTGTGTTGTGCGCATGTAAGTGAATATGAAAGCTCTTCTGCAGTTTGCTGCCTATCTTTAGAAGATAGGTTG